>DWPT01000500.1:0-23741 GCA_018251895.1 Agathymus mariae mariae
GTAGACAAAAGAGTGTTGGTGCTAAGAACTTCCACGGAGCGTTATATTTCACACTTTTTAATTCTATTTTAAGTGTGTTATTAACATTCAAAATAGAATTAGTACTACCTGAATGATATCGAGGGAATTCGTTATCATTCTTGTTCCTCGTCACAGAAGACCTTAGATATTCGTCAAAATTCCCAACATTTTGTCTAAAAGTATAATAATGACGAAATGTGGTCATGGGGATTTAATTCCCCAAATCGGTATTTATTGTAAAATGATGCAAAGAAAGAAGTCATATTTATTTCACCATTAGAACTCAAACTGATTAATACATTACATGTTTCAAAATGCATCATCATTAGACTACACTCGGTGTGTGCCGCGGAACAGCTAAAACCACGGCTGTTGGTTTAGTTCAACTGTTCACCTTTTAGTTGTTAACCACTCAAGACTTTCAGACGCTCACACTAATGACGGCCCGAGGTATGTATTACTTTACGAGGGCTCATTTAGTGAGGTACAAGTTGCTACAATGTTGTTACAGAATCTAAGGATTAGGTTTAGATGATCTGCGATATCAGACAAAGATTACTCCCCAGCACCTGATAGTTATAGCACTGTGCAAGATCTATAATCTTGTTGTATTTGCTGTCTACTTGTGATTGAGTATTGGTGTAAGTTTTATGTTACACCAAAATACATTGAAGTAGGTACGTATTTTTTCTGTACCAGATTGTAAATAGCGATCAATGCCCGTGGACGCCCGTAATATAAGAGACGGTTGAGTCGCGCCGCTGGTTATGAAGAAAGTGATTTCGAATTGATTGATTGATTAATTTGATACAGAATAGAATATAGTTTATTTCATCAAGTAACAACTGTAGTACAAAAAGGCAACACTATATTTATAATTAAATATATAGTAGTAGCAGGAACAACTTGACTAACAAGAGCCAAACTCAGCACTGGCCAACCATATCTACATATTGATTCCCTGAAATTTAAACATTCATAATAGTAATAATAATTCATCATACGTACATTGACTAACTGACTTAAAATTAATTAGAGTATAATTTGTACTGTAATTTTTGTGAAGAATTACACTGTGCAAAAGAGCTGGCGATATTTAAATCTCGAGGGCACGTACATGTACGTCGATTTTAAGTCACGCACGGCAACTCAGTAGACGTTTGGTAACTTACTTAGACGTATTTAATACATTAAATAAATATTGTGGTTTTGTAAAAAAAAAATAGAATATCAAAATTAAGTGACAAATATTTAGTGCTTTTAAAAAATGTTGCTTCAAAAATCAGTAGTGAAAATGTTCGGTTTGATAAGTTTTTTATTGTACGTGGCAGCTAACGCACAGATCGATCACACTAACAATCTTAATAACAATACAATTAATATCAATAACTCGAGCATCACCAGTAATAATTCAGTTATTTATTACGACTCATACACTGGGAAGTTTATTACTCAGGAGAGATTCAGAGAACATGTGAGGGCTAATAACTCGTTGTAAGTATTGTGTTGTACATACTTGTTATATATATAATAGGGAAGTTATGGAGCTCCGGAACCGTACCTGAATCTGATAAAAAAGTTTTGAATAATTTCGGATAGGGGCAGTCTAAACGAAACACTTTATGCCAGGTTTCTGCCGAACTGATATGCTGCCCTCGTCGCTCTCGTTTTTAGTCAGTTTATATTATAATTTTTTAAGGCTATTGTTCTTTTCTATGATTCTAACAACACATAATACGTGGAAATAAAATCAAAGCGTTATCTTGTATGCATTATTTACATATGTATACATTATTTATTTTTTCCAATTCCTAAATCATCTAATATCCGTTACCGAAATTATCCAAAATGATTACATATCTGTAACCGTAGCCGAAACTGGTAAAATATAATTCATATATCTGTATCCAGATCCGAAATTTCATATGTATAACATCCCTAACATACTCTCAACAATAAAGTGAACAGTTGTCAAATGCCGAAAAGAAATTTCTTCCAGACAACTGTAATGATAAAATTTTGCTATTTAATATGTAGGTTTTAAGAATCATTTTTAGCATTTCTGCTTGGACGGTGATGTTTAGATGTATACTGTCGACAAAGGAGCGGACGGGCGGCTCGATGGTCAGTATTTACCGTCGCCCATCGACGATCCTAACATTAGAGCCATTACCGGCGCTTTCCGGCGAAAAAGAAAACGTTGAAACGGCTTGTCAGTAAGCTAAATAAATGGTTTAAAAAAAACTTATGTATCACTATGCATAACCGAGCATTAAGACAATTAAGATTAAGCAATGCAATTAAAACTAAGCTAGAACTCATTAACGTTACAAGGAAGGAATCTACCATTGTAGCGGGTAACGGTAAACGGGTAGCAATTCTAATAATTAAATGGCTATTTCAATTTCATACTGCATCAATGGTGGCTGTAGAAGATTTGTATTAATAAATATTTTTTGTAAATAAATTAATTTGTGTGACGGTAATGATAGCTAGATGTCTAACCTAAGGTGCTTTAACATTGAGGAGAAGAAACGGCGAAAGAAACTCCTCAGAACATCTTTTAAAGCAACATATGGCAATTATAAAGTTTCAATCTGCACTGAATTTGTTATGGTACTATTATTGTTAGGCGTGATCTTCATTTATATATTAATTTATACTTTAATGTTACCCCTCGTGAAATAAATAGTTAATGTTTACGATAGCAGTCCAAGAGAGTTAAGAATAATTCTTATAGTATATTATAATTTAAGGTATATGAGCTCATTTGAAAATGTTTTGAAACTGCGCATAGACAGTAAAAACGACAACAAAAATGTATGTATACGTATAAGAATTACAGAAAAATTTGTTAATTTGTAGCGTAGTGCTTAAGTTTTATAATAATTGTGTTTCAAGGTTTCATATACATATAGCAGACATTTTTTATTTCTTTCTGAACTCGCCCTTGAAATAAGGAAGTGCATTAAGGATATGAACTGGTTTTGCAATTGTGTGTGTGCAAAAAAATAACACAAATAATTATTTAAGCTCATATAATTATGAAAGGGAGTAGTTTAATATTTGTAATAAACTTAACATTCGTATAACTCCAATTAAATCTAAGCGGTCAAATTTACTTGGGTCTCGATATTTTTTTAAGTCTCATTGTATAAGTGAACTGTTTCTTTTTTTGAAACATGAATATTATACGAGAAGTTTTTGAACCATAGATTACAAGACAATAACGAGACAATAACGACAATAAAGGGATTTTGACGAAAATTTTATAATTAACAATATTAATACACAAAAAAGTGTACTTGAGTTTTTAAGGTGACTTGTCAGTTAGCCATGCGAATAAACTTTACCACAATTCACGAATACAGTCGGGATTAAGCTGGGTGGTAGAGTACAAGTGACGTCCTGATGAGTTCTAGTCTTATTGCCTGAATTCCACGCTGGACCGAGTCCATTGCACCCTTGAAATTAAGATTTAAAACAATTAGTTCAACCGTCATAAATAAAATAATAATTGACAACGCATGATAAATATTTATTTGGATGTACAGATGCTCACATTTATAACTCTAGAAGGACATTATATCATAGAAACATATGTCTCAAGTAAATGTTTCGAATATAATAAACTTTGCACATCGTTACAAAACGATCCATCGTTTTTTGTTCGTCAATGATCTGTTCGTAATTTCCAATAAATTCCTAATTATCACAGCTACGCTTTTTAAAAGAATCGTATTTCGATTCTATTTAATTATGTGCAGAAAAATAATTTGAAAGTCGATTTGGTATCCGATTATTAAAAACTAATAATGACACCTTCTGTTTGTACGGCTTGAAGCTGGTGTACGGGTGAGTTTCAACCATGCGACCCTTATGAGGGAAGACGCGTAGATGGAACCTGTAATAATCTGAAATACCCAACAAGAGGCGCCATACACACTCCACCTTATAGATTATTGCCAGCTGAGTACGATAGAGGTTTGATTTATTTTATTATTATTATTGATATTATCTTTACATATTATATGTAGGTTAACGATTACAATCCAAGCTGATAGTAATTACAGAGTTGATCCAAAGTGGTAAAATGCACTCAGGTACTAAGCATCAACACTCGTTCCTGGAAGGTGTAGGGAATATTACAATCGTCTTGGAATCATATGAGTAAATACATAATGTAAAAAAAGTATACTTTTCTGTTTACCTAATGTTACTTCCTCGTTAAATTCAGAATCGTTACATTGTTTAATGTTTGTTTTCCAGTGCGCCAGTGATAATTTAAATAACAATTTATTTTACAGCCCCAGAATTCGATCCACGGAGAGCTAAAGACGGCCATGAACTTCCTCTCACGAGGCCAGTGCGCACTACCGTCGTGCAGGAAGGCCGCGTGCCGGACCAACATTTTACACAACTACTTTCGTACTGTTTAGTTTCATTGAGTGGCGACGTAATTGCAGTTTTTGATACTGGTAACATATTTGCGTGTACTAACGAAAAATTGTTTCCATTGTTATTTTTATTTTATTTTATTGTTTTCATGCCTGAAACACAACAATCATTAGCAATTGACACCTTAATCAATAACGGAATATAAACCTAATAACGTAGTGCCACGTGACAGGATTGAAAGTACTCGTAGCGTATCTGACAACTATATTTAGGTTGGCACCGACTTCAAACATTTCAGTAGGTAGTGCATATGATAATATTTTATTTAAATTATTTTTGCATTAGAATATGAATTTGTAGTTTTTCCTTTTGAAGTCTGATCGATATTTTATCTTTAATGATAAATTAATTAATTTTCGCTGAGATAATTTAACGTAGTAGATTTAGAAATATATCTTACTTACTACATAATTGTCTTTTAGATTTGAAACATCGTTACAGTTTTAATATCAAGGACATAGAGGAAAATTATGAATATTATTTATTTTGCACATAATGTTATGACTCCATAGGAATTACTAATTTTTAATTACATAGTTTAATAAACATTAAAAAACTAAGTATTTTATGGTCCATCTTTTAATTATGTATGATGCAAGTACACTTTAACATAGCGATGAGTATTAAGGAACTGCTGACTTGTTATTAATTATATAACTATCAACTTCAACATTGAACTCCTAAGTCCTGATGCTATAGATGTACTTGGACCTTGAAGAACTGCTGATTTTGAATTAATTTTTATACAAACAATACTTTATAATAATAAATGTAATATTGAATGACCATTTTAAGACCAGTACAGTGGGCTAGTACAGCTAGTTATCAATTTGAACTCATTTACATGTTGCTACTAAATCATTATATTTGTGTTATTCTAGTGAACTACGTCTTATGGAAGCCTTATTGCTGTGCTCCACGAGGTAGGACAGATCGAGAATGTGTTCCCAATATGATCCCCGACGATGACCCTGTACACCAATTCTCTGGAATCCGCTGTCAGAACATGACTCGTCCAAGAAGCTTCCAATCTGCTGGCTGCATTAAAAATGATACTGCTCCAGTCAGGGTAAGTATTATTTTCTAAAACTCTGCGTTGCGATTTGAAGATTGTTTTTCTTATTGATATATTCAAAATCTAACTTGTTATCACAAATAGTAGTGTATTTGTGACTCTTCTGCAATACTGAAGAATGTCATAGTGATTCATACTAAAGTTCTTAAATCAATGGATGAGCTCTGACGAGAATAAGATGGTTGAAATATTTGTATACACTCCTCATATTTTTTTACTTATTCTTTTAACTATAATAGACTGTAAACATTTTCACCTAGATCATGTCTGCCACACCAGCGTTTGATTTATCAAACCTATATGGTAACAACCTGGCTAATTTGAATAGGAAGGCTAGACTGTTCCAAGGCGGATTACTAAAGACTGAAGTGGAGAATGAGAAGATATGGCCACCAAGTACGAAAACGCCGGTCAGTGTGTGTTATCTTAATGAAAGACCAAGGGAGACGCGGTGCCATGATGGTCGTAAGTTCGTTTATAAGAATAATTAAAAAATGTAATAGTATACTGTCCACGCTGTTTATACACTCGTTTATTTTCTACACTGATCACCGTACAATCGTTTATCCCTTTTCAACCTCTGGATTCCGACTGCCAGCCGTCGCGAAATGTCCCCGTCATCTCTACCCCCCTTCTTATATATATTTTTCGTTTAGTGTTACCACCAGCAATATATTGACTAAAATCACACACACCTTACACAAAGGGCTTATTATGCTTTTTTTATTATAAAAAAACCTTTTCCATATTGTTAAACATCCCTGGTAAATTTATACGACTAATTACAGCGTTGATAATATTTATTAGTAACACTATTTTTACAGCGGAAGATGGTGGGAATGGAATATTGGGAAGTAATCTTTTCATAATATGGCTATGGAGACATCACAACCTGATAGCGACACAGTTGGGACTAATCAACCCTTGTTGGAATGATGAGAAACTTTTCCAAACAGCAAGAGATATCAACATAGCCTACATGATGCAGATATACTATTACGAGATGTTTGCGGGATTGATGGGTAAAAATGTTAATTTCAGTGCACATTATAAAAGCGCGTTAATCTAAGTGCAATTTACATATTTTGTTTGATTTTTGTTAATTTTTATAAAATTCTACCAAGGTTCCACTATTGCTAAATATTTGTTGTGTTTTAATTTTTTATTGTTATAAATTTACGTGTATTTACTAATTATTACGAAATTATAAAAAGATTTAGAACAAAACAAACAAAAAATTATTACAAACAATTGTAGTAGTTACGGTCTGTGGATTTACAGTAATATAAATAAATTGATATGTGTCGAGTGTATGGATCCACGATACTGATACGATAATTGAGACCGATATATCATCAGGTTACCATCATCTTGTCCATGACGGAGTTCTATCAGAATCAAGTGGCTTCAGAGACTTATACTATGAGGAATTATATCCTCAAGTATCATTGGAGTATCCTTTCACTCTTCGGTGGGCTCACTTGTTACAGGAAGGGAAAGTTAAGTATGTACTGGTTTCACTTTCATCCTTTTCTGTATACAATATAAATTGGTGTAAATTGGTGGGCCAAGGGCTGCATTAATCAATTAATACGATGTGGACCACATATTGTTTGCTACTTTTATATTAGTAATAACAGCTGTACTTTTTGAACCATCATTAGATACATCCTGTATCAACAGTTAAATTATCGTTATATATTTCCATAATTTAATTTATGGTTACAGTGCTACGAATTTTTTATATCGCTATGAATAATTATGTTAATTTAAATATTTTAATTGAAAAGATTAATTAATAAATCCAATTTACACCTAAATAACAAGTTAATAGTTGGCATACCTTCGTTCTTACAATAATATGTAATTAAAAAATGTTTGAAAAGATTTAACTGGTGGATGTAAATATTAGGTGATATTAAATTTACTTATAATTATTATTTTCC
Organism: Agathymus mariae mariae; assembly: GCA_018251895.1. Classification (NCBI taxonomy): domain Eukaryota; kingdom Metazoa; phylum Arthropoda; class Insecta; order Lepidoptera; family Hesperiidae; genus Agathymus; species Agathymus mariae. Next base: position 7,501 of record DWPT01000500.1, read on the forward strand.
AGAATGTACGATGCAGAAGGTTACCACTTGAAGGATATTAGAATGGTGAACTTAACTTTAAGAACTGGTTACTTAGTAGACAATTTAGAATTTATAACGCAAGGAGCTTTCAGGCAAGCTGGTGGCAATGTAAATGATTATATCATAGATCCAGATGTAAGTTAAGAAATAGTTAATATCACATTTACTAACAAACATGAAGTATTTAATTATAAACAATTTTGATATATATTTTTTTCTAAACATTGATGAACATTATTGAACATTTCTTTGTTTTAGATTGGAGAAAAATCTCTCGGTCCACATCAGAGAATTTTAGATGTTACAACAAATGATTTAGCTAAAAACCGTTATTTCGGCTTTCCGCCATATGTTAAATATAAGGAGATTTGTTTTGGACGAGGATACGAAAAATTTGACGATTTGTTAGACACCATTGATCCTGAGGTAAAAGATTACTTGGTTTTAATTATCCAGTAACGAATTTCACGATTAATTTAAATTTAAATTTTAACTAAGTTTAAAATGATCACTCTAGAATGTTTTATAATTGCAATTGCAGCGAGTAGAACTATTGGCTGAAGTATACAAACATATAGAAGACATAGACCTGATGGCAGGGATGTGGTTGGAAAGGCGAACTTACGGATCGGTACCGCCTACCTTTTATTGTATTATTGTGGAACAACTGAAAAGAACTATTGCATCTGACCGGCATTGGTACGAAAGACAAAATAGACCAAATGCTTTTACACTTGGTGAGTTTAGATGATTATGTTGTAGTTCCAGCGCGTTAAATTTGAAAAAAGAACACATGACGACATTGAAGGATACAGATGAGGTCAGATCGCTAAAGAGATTCGTCTTTAGTCCTCAGCTGGAAATATATCCATAGCTGTGTTGGTTTATGCCCTTGGATGTTTTGAACATGTTAATAATGAGTCTATACCACCCACGCCGCAGGTTTTCTCCTTAGACATGACTATATTTACGGTTTAAAATATGACAAAAATATTGTTTGAAATAAGATCAGATAAAGTAAACAATAAAAAAATCTGTGACGTAATACATATTTATATATATATTTTTCAGAGCAACTTCTGGAAATACGTAAGGCTACAATAGCAAGGTTTCTCTGCGATGTAGGAGACACGGTGACTGAAATTCAGCCAAAAGCCTTCTTCAGGGCCGGTCCGCAGTGAGTCGTCGAGTTTTTTGTACTTATATTGAGTAGATCGGGATTTAGTGCAGTCAACGGGCTATTGAGATTTTAGTCTTCTTGGGATACCGATACGATGCCCTTATAGTAACATTTTTTTCGAAGCCCCGAGTAAGTAGGCTCTTGTCATTCTACCGAGGATTTGCTTTAGGATAAAAAGTATTTGGTTACATGATTCAACCATTGCGAAACGTCGCTAATTAAATTTCCACGCTTATGAAGTTACAAGAACAAATTGGTGTTACAAAAATATGATGTACTAACGCTGTCAAACTAGTTCCGAGTTTGATGGTGAATGAAATTGTTTTTGTTTTCAGAAATGAAATGAGAAGCTGCGACCTCATCCCGAAAATGGATTTTAGGTTGTGGAAAGATTACACTTGCGATTTTAAGAAAGGACAAACTGATAACTCTTATTTAGTAAACTGACACTAATAAATTACTTGAGCTTTTGTTATTTTTTTATTATAATAAATCAGTTTAAAAAATAAGTTACAATGAATACACACGTTATGGGTACTACAAAATGGTTTAGGTATGTGAAACAAACAGTTTCATTATATACTGAGAGTTTTGTTTACAAGCATGTTTCATCGTTATAAGTCATATTGTCCGGTCCGACTACTGGACTGGGGTCCCTACTCACAATGAGCAGGGTCAAGGCCATAGTCTACCACATTGACCAAGTGCGGGACGTCAGATTTCACATACCTTTGGGAACATTATAAAGACCTATTAGGTATGCAGGTTTCCTCCAATGTCTTCCGTCACCACATCAGGTGATAATTAATTTGTAATGCGAACATAATTCGAAAAATTAGGTGTGTATGTGCTGAACTCTTCCCTGCGGGACGTACCTATCTACCTACCCATGTTACTAATACTCGTAATATAAGCTATATATTTGGCATCAAATCATATTTGGCAAAAATCGTTATAAAAGATACTAAAATGAATGAATGAATAAATTTAAATTTTACAAAAAGTCGGATACGCGATGCCCAAAAGCTGATCAATCAATCAAATATTTTAAATCCTTAATAGTACTACAGGATCTTACGAACTATGCTAGGATAGTATGAGTTTTAATAAAGTCATAAGATTGCATAATAAATTTTACCGAGAAATACTTTTTGATTTTAAATTGTATTATATATTTTCCCCAACCCTCCAAATGGGAGTATTTCTGATTTATTTATGGTCCTATTGTGTAGCTAGTATTTATGTGTAAATAATTTCAACAAACAAACAGACATATCAATAGACTTACACCTGAGCGTTCCAATAATGTTTTCTTTTCTTTATACATTTGTATTGTATTGATATTATTTTATTTAAATATGACTCTCTTCTCTATTTAAACATATATAATGAACAATTCATGGAACATTTCCTTGGGTGAGGAATCCTATTTTCACAAATCGATAAACAAGAGTGCTTTACGAAAACAAACCGAGCCGGAAATAAGGAAACGACGGGGCAGTTTAAAAATTTATTTCATCATGCACCCCTTGTTTTTCGAGGGAAATTGCGATCATCCCCTACCGATTGGGCCACATTAAGTAAACTTTCTTTTCTAATAGTAAATAGAATTTGGTAATAAAGCCATACATTATTAAATTCAACGACTTCCACCGTCATAGTAGAAGGGATAAAGTATATGTATAATGAGCATTTAACTAAGTTATGGAAATTAAAAAGTTTAAAATATGTCTATCATTAATATCTTTCGCAATCTTCGAATTTTCCTATACAGGATCGCAGTCTGCTGGTACATGAAAAGCACAAATAAAAAGAGGATTGCCAGAAGCTATGCAGTAGGTGCACTGTAAATTATATGTAGCATCTCTGTTGATGAGTTAGCCAAAAACATTATTGATTTTCGGTTTATGTGAATCACAAATTTTCAGAAATGGTTATTGTCATTAATAACATCGCGTTTCTTTGCTTCGGAGGATAAGTTGCTTGAATCGGATACTTGTTATAATGTTTACATTGGATTTTTAGCAACTCCTACTCTATCCAAAAACCCATATTGGACCGTATGGTAAAGTATATTTTCAACTTGAGTAAGTGAAAATATACTTTACCATACGGAGTACAAACATCGTGAGGACAATGATGAGTGAGGTGTGTTCATTCGCAATTGTACAACGCGGCGATCTATGGCATTTTTTCGCAGCGTGGCGAGGTCCGAACATACCAGTGGAACAATTATGGATTGTAACGATGAAGAAGATAGTGTACCTTACATTCTCACGGGATTCTCTTTAAGTACATTAGGTACAAAAAAAATCCAACCCATTTCCAATCTCATCCTGGACTGATCCAGGAGGATGTGGAAACCAATAACACTTCGTAATGAATACAAAAATCACTATTCCATCTATAACTCTTTTTTGAATACGGCCTGATATTTGGTCAAAGATAGATCTAGGACTTGCTGTGATTCGACAATAACGTTCCCGACTTTACAAAAATCACGATGTCTCCAGCCATGTACTCTAGTCAGACTGGCCGTGATCTATTGCTGAGGCAGTACATCATTATAACTCATTGCAGCCCTCTAAATTGGCTTCTGTTATCAGGATTTTGAGAACATAAGATAACAGAACGAACACATGACGACAAACAAAATCGTAACACTAAATAAATGGCACATTTTCCCCCATATACCTAGAATTCCCAGTATTGTTTGTGGCATACAAACTAGAAACCAAGAACAATCGAGATCCAAATATATGAGTTGATTTAACAAACAAGCATGTTTACGACTAGAGATCGTATATTGGATCCTTAGGTCAGTAAACGATGTATCAATTAGTTTACGAATACGCAATTTACGATTTAAAAAAAACGCATCATACGAGTTTAAACTATATCAAACTTATATATATTCCTTAGATCTCTCGAAGCAGTCGCCAGCAACGCCACAGAAGATCAACAATGCAATAAAAAATAAACTTCGCTTACTGTCACCTTCCATCGCATAACCGTTAACCAGATACACAAACGTAATACCTTTTATAACGTTTATCACGAACCAATTGCTAACAAGTTAAGGTTCAGTTTCGCCTGGTTATATGCAAAGGTCTTTCCAGTCGAACGTCTTAATGTCACGCTGTCATTTGTGGATTATGCAAAGCGTGATTTCTTTTCTATTACCATAATACTGTCAAGTGTTTACAGCTATAGAAAACCGCGTGGGAAAAAGGCCAACAATTTAACACTTAGCTGCTCGATAATAAACCTTAATGGTGTGTGTTACGGTTCATGGATAGTCTTTATTTGTCTTCGTTATATTAAATGCTAAGCAATTATGACTACCATTCAATGTTTTGTATCTTTTGATTTGTTAACGGTAGATGATTTGCGTGTTAAGCACCCGCATATTATTAAATTTCTGAGATATCTCATTTCTTATGTGACGGTCCCTCATTTCGTTTGAAGTTTTATGAGCTTTCGTCAATCATTAATCTATAGAAAGCTTTCAGTCGCTTGGAATTTGTACAATAAGGCGTACACTAGCAGGGCACTAGCTAAGTAAGGCATAAGAGACCTATTTTGCAACCCATAGATTACTGAAGCCATTCAATATCCATTATTTGGTTCATTATTTTGCAGCGTATGTAGCTCCATTCACCATTGAGATCAAGCTTATGTTTATGTTAACAGGGTACTGTTAAACAATGAACGAAGCAATACTTTGGTCTCGCCTGACGTCATTAGACTCTACCATATAGTAGTCCCAACGTGTACGGCGGTAGAGCTTATTATCTGCCTGGCTGGCTACCACCATGCTTCTAGAACGAACAGTGAAAAGTTTCTTACGTATATCGATTGCAGTGTTCGAGACAGTAGTTTTCTACTTACATGGAAATTGGTGACGCTTCTGAGGACGGCTTTGACATCAAAACAGAATGCTTAATAACGCTTGATGTCTATCATGCTATTCTATATCCGTGTCAGTGTGATCTTGCTTGTTGAGCCAGCGATTCGGTGTCCGCTTTCCGGCCGGGCAATTTTTTTTTGTTTTTTATTTTTGTTTTATTTTAATAGCCGACATACGAGCATATGAGACACCTGATGGTAAGTAGTCGCCAAAAGTATCACAGATGCGTTGTCGACCAGAAAATCAAAAGAAGGTCAAGAAAGAAAGAAACAATACATTTTCTTTTTTTTTCTTTGTGAAATGTCTGTGTTCCTAGCATCCACGAACCGATTTTTTGTGTAAAGGTATGAGTGTGTGTACCTTTATAATTGTTATTATTAGTTAAAACTTGTTCCTTTGTTCCTTTTTAGAACACTAATTTTGTTATCAAATACAATTAAGGACATTTCTCACAGGCCCAGACAATCTTAAAACGCTGCAAGTCATGCAAAAGTACCCATTTCATTGTTCGACTCTAGACATACGTAATAACCCTTAAGTCCCTTACGAAATCGGAACAAACAATCCAATGCTATGCTATTGTCCGTAACTGAAACTTTTATTTAACGCATCGTGCAATGAAAACTCAACCTTAACACTTGGGAATAAGGATTGCTAGGATTGAAAAGGGTATTTTTTTCTGTCCGTGACGTAACCATGGATACCCAAAGGCAGTTAGTTACAACTTTTATTTGAAGAAGGGAATGTAGTTCTTATTCGATTGAAGTAATCTCAATAAGCTGTAGTTATGCCTAATGTTAAAGCATATTCAGTGTCATTTGTATCCATACATAAAAAAAACCTGTTAATTTTAAGCTGCACGACAAAATACTTACAAAATACGCCGCACTACTACACGACTTGAGTGTTTTCAAAGAAGTTGAGGTGGTAAATGATCCAAAACAAATGCAACTTGCTTACACTGATACTGTTAACGAAATTATATTGCCAAATGTTAGGGACTTCAGGCTACTTTGAGTCCAAGCCTGCATCCCCTGCTATTCTTTATACAACGAACCGTCAAAATTTTTTAACATATTTCGGCCGCAATGGACAACGCGTCGATTATACCTTTCATGTTTTATGAAACATCGCAGGGGACATGTCCCCTGCAACCTCGTCTTAGTTACTTAGATTTTAGTGCACCCTGCTTGTCAAAGGTGATGATAACTAACAAACTGGCAAACTGCATCATCATAAAAACTTGGCTGGTTGTATCTAAGATGTTATTGGTATACGAAGGTCATTGGTGACGGTGAAGACACCACCAGCAGCAGTTGACCTGTTTCCTAGTTATCTAGTTAGTAATATAGGAAACTGGTTAGAACACAATTTACACTTATACATATACTTATACATAGGATACACCATTTTGGTTAATTTTATGGTATACAAGTCCAACGTAATATTACAGCCACGGCCACCAGCGGATGTTCAAAGTATCAATGAAGTTCGTGGTCAGTGTAAACACATCCGATAGGAAATTCTCCAGACACGAATGCGAAGATTCAGTGTAAATCAGATAAGGTGATGACTTGATTTCAAATAGATTGCAACCAACGAGCGATCTGGAAGCGGCGATAACGCTCAATAATGTACCGAAGGGCAGAGATAGAAGTTGTGGTCTAAGATTCCCTTTGCGATATTTGTCGAATTTATGTGTGAGAGATGAAATTATTTTCTTGAATTTTTGCAGAATGTTTGTCTGATTTTATCTTAAATATTTTAAAGTGTCTATTTATAAGTGACAGTGGGAGTGTATATCTTAATTATTAACACTTATAATCTGTTTAAATGTGTACAGCTTCTTCGTTCAGCCTACATTAACGCAGATATTATGATCTTGTTTTGAACCTGAACCAGGGTCTCAACAAAGCTTTGCTTACTTGAAGGTGATTTAAATCATTGACAAGCGGACTACTATAACCAACAAAGCACATGTCACAATGACAATAAAATCATAAAATGTAAAAATCAAATTTGCTAGTTACAGCGACATACACCGTGGACGTTACATTCATTTGTTTAAAGGTTGCATATTTTTATAGCTATTACCAAACATATAATATTACGGTAGAAAAGTAAAGTGTTAACTATTTTAAGGGGACTTAAGTAATACATGTTTAAATGTATACATTTTGTTACTAAATATATTTAGTTCTGGTCTTCGCAAGACGGTTGTAACGTCGTTGAATTCTGTCTTAAAGTTACTTACCGGCTGTGATTGCTCTTGGCTACGCCTGCTACGAGTTCTTAAGATTCCTAAAGAATTTTCTATGGCACATTTAATTAAATTTTCATTAGAATGCCGGGATAGTCAATCTGGCCATATAGATAGTTGAACAAAAGTATTACATCTGCATGTCTGTACGTCTCCGCGTCTAAAATGTACACCATAAATTTGCACCTACGTATAAATGTGTAAACATTTATGTCATTAAAAATACAAGTGACATTTCATATAACAAACGCAACGTTTCAACGTCCGTCCACGCGGTCTGGTACGAGCATCGCATGTAAAGCGCCGCAGAGTCAGCACACGCGGCGCGGAATTCCGAACGATTCCTGGGAACTTGGATGAAGACTTTGAAATAGTATTGTCATATCAAAATACCTTGTTTTTTTACTGATATACTATATAACCAAAAGCGGCGAATGTTGGCTTGGACTTAAAGGAGAATGGAGACTCTTCCTAAACGTATGTCTATAAAGTAGTGTTTCCCACTTTACAATTCAATGGTATTACAAATGTATTTTTGTGGAATATTGACACACTTACTGCACTTTATTGCTCACAGTTGAATACTTTACGTAATACTTCTAAAACGACTTTAGTATTCATATACACTATTAACATTTCCCAATGCAATCATGTCTACACTGCTAACTACTATCAGATGGGGTTCCTTAATTTGTACTCTGACAACTTTAACTGTAAACGGGAAATAGAAATGAGTAGAAAGATCAATAGAATCAAAGAAAAAGTTATAAAAGGTTTATGAATCCTGAAGTAGAAACATCAATAAAGTAGAAAGATCGTAAAGGATTTGATGAATCATAAAAGAATGAAGGATAATTTTTATGAATGTTTACTGTTAAACTTTGTTAGAGTACAAATCAAATAAGGCCAGATATCACATTTTATATTTCATTTTTACTTTCGCTTCGAATTTTATCTCTTGATTAGCCCCCAGTACGTCATTCCAATGTTCATTAGTGGATTGCTTAGTGATCGATGCGTTTATCGAATGTTTTTATCACACCAAAGGCCTCCACCATAGTTGCTGCCGATAGCAAATGTAACCAACGACTTCACGTCTTATCCGAAGCACAAAAAAGAGTTATGTCATACTATTTACCCATATCTAACCATTTAGTTACGGATCACTAAGAAACTCTTAACTAGAATCATATTTGTTTGTAGAAGCAACATTTTTGACATTCTAAATGTGACTCAAATATCATGGACTGGAAGATCTCGATAGTAGATGCCAATACACATCGAGACGGACTGACTTAACGTTAGTGTAGGAGGAAACCTGAACATCGCAGTGGAATAACTATCGGTTATGATGATCACCCAAACGATAAAATTTTTGAAATTTGATTAATTTATGACGCACAACTTACTTAGGAATATAACATTTTTTGAACAAAAGGTTTATGGTCCCAAACAAATCCTCTGTTTTAATACTCTCCAAGTATTTAATAGCCAGCGGTAGTTACCACGACGTCTGAAAGTCGCGAGATGGGAATAAATTTCATCCGTCCGTCGGCTGTCTGTCTGAATTCGTGTAAGTATATTATAAGACGGCTGTCCAACCATTTGTCAAGCTAAGCGATGCGTACACCCGTGCATAAAGTACACAACAGTATATATTTTACCACGTGATAATAAATCATTGTATTTTTAGAATGCTTACAAATTATAACAATTTTGTATCTTAAATTTATATCTATACACTATACATATCATTAAACTCGAACTGATCGCTTTTTTTTATTAAGAATAACTGAGGAAAACTACTATTAGGAGTCTTTATTAACGTATAGAACCTAAAACCAAATACAAGAGTTGTACGAATTTTTGTCTCTTTGTCTGTGCGTCGTTCACGCTAATGGCAGAAACGGCTTATCTGATTTCGTAACGGGTTCCACCAGTGTCACTTAATATTTAAAGTTCGTTTCATTTCAATCCGTCCATAAATAAAAAAGTTGTTAATTAATATGTGTTTCATTTTCATAGAACAAAAAAAACCCAGTCCTAAAACAATGCAGATGCTATTTTTAAGTACGAGGTAGTTTTTCATAAGCGAAGCGAGAGCAGTTTGATAGTTAATAACAAATCTAGGATTTACGTGATATTCGTCATGTTTGGAACTTACACTTACAGCTTAGTCATAATTTACACTTCATCTCATAAAGTGGATCCGTTTCCGGGGCATTTACTAAAAGGAAGCGAGGGTGGTTTACTTGTATCCTAATAACATGAAACTCATCTGTCTTTTTCCTTTATCTTTTTACTCAATATCTTCTGAATTGTTTCGTGTTATTTATTTTATTATGTAATGTATTATTTGATTAGTTCATAGGATGTATTTGGTTATTGTAAGTAAGCGAATATATACTATAAGTAATTTTAATGCATTATGTCGAGATATGAATTAATGCGCGGATGCTCCATACAGTGTTGAATAAAACACCGTGTTTTATATTAAAAGGTTTAGGGTAGTTTTATATCATTTTATATCCCCTTGATATAGATTTAAAATTTGACGGCTGAAATTGGCAAATACAAACTCAAGCTAATGTGATTAAGAATCTTCTGATCTTGAATTTATGTTATGATTATTAAGTAGATTTGTTTTATCGCACAGCATATACTCATTTCATAGTAGATGCTGCATCGATACTATTTTCAGCGTAGCGGAATTTTTACCCAATAAATTTGTAGTTAGGAAACAGGGGGACTGTCATAAATCCATCCATTGCAGTACGACGATTACTACTACTATGAGTAATTGATAGGTTTAAGGTGTTAAACTAAAGGCCGAAAACGATTAATTTAAATATATTAAATAAAATATAATATTTGTGCAATACGACATATTGAGCTAAGTGACAATCTAGAGACAAGTTACTATCGATAAAATAACCACAGATCTACCAATATCAAAGACTTATACTATAGATTATATTACGTTTACATATTTCTCAAACAGTAATATTCGAAGTTGATATAGAGAACAAGGAAAAAAAATCTTATTTGTTATTGTGAGCTGATAATAGTGCTCATCAACTGGAACACGAGTGACAGGTACGGTAGATGAGGGAGTAAAACAAAAGACGATATGGCACCTATATAAGAGGGGTCGGGGGCTCTACCCAACGCAGTTTAATTCCGATAATTTTTGCATATAACTTACTAGTACGATAACATTTTTCTACTTGCCTAAACGGCTTCTATTCACCTTATAAGGTTAACTACGAAACGTTTCTAAGGCATGTAAATAACAAACTTTCAGGGTCAACTAACTTGCAAATCCACCACTTTTTATTGACCAGCAACGCGTCGGCGATGACTAAACTTGTCTTGTCTTGTTTTACACTTCTGAAAACTCAGATAGATTTCAGACTTGAGTCTCAACTATTAATATGTGTCCGAGTGTACGCGGCGTGTCATGCGTACTTGTCAACTGGGCCCTCTAATTGACAGTTCACCACCGCTGCTTCGCCGTCACGTCGAGTGTGAGGGAAGCCACTGAAATTGATACTTCCGAGCACAACTTTCGTACGTGACACTAAAGTGATCGGGCGCCTGAATTTAAAATGACATTAAATACCCCCACGATAATGTTTTATTACAATAACGTACCTATCTTTTGATCTCAAAGTTTAAATATGTACTGAATAGAATTACAATTTGCATTTGTATGTAAATACAAATCGCGAGTACTTTATTTTAAGAATAGTACATAATTTTTTGACACGCTTCGGGAAACGTACGTTCATGAGCGAACATGAAATAATTTTCACCTCACATTATTAGACATTTATATGTGTATAATATAGTATATCGTTTTAGGAGTAAATTTCGTTTTCGTATTTGTATTAATTTGTAATAAATAATTATATAGCAATAGCTATGAAAAAAAGGCTCACAGAACTATTACTAACCGCTTAACAAACTTTCATACTAACATTCAATTCTTTCAGCTTTATTATAATTTAAAATATAACCAAAAAATAATGATATATAGTAATTTGAATTTAAAACGTAAGCTGTGGATCTCTATATACAATGTACTACTTTACAACATGATATTAACAAAAATAAATAAGCAACTTTCAAGTCCATTTAACAAACATACATCAAACATGCCATGTACATGTTAATTACTGCAAACTACCCACGAGCTGGAGCTGGACAGCCGCGCTGCAGCCGACAGCCGCGCCGCGCCTCGCTGCAAGTGTCGCGAATGATGCGGTCCCTTACTTCGAATGGTGTTCACAAGTCACGAACGATCACGAGGAGACGGTGCCCAATTAAGAAATAGGTAAGAACCTAAACAAAAACGGATCGGAATATAATTAATTATTTTTTATGTTTAATAAAAATCGATAGTCTTATAATATTCTACATAAGATTTCGATAATTATAACTAAATTTTAAATTTCCCCATCCATCTATAATAACAATAAAACTAACGTGGTATAATTTGTAAACCGAATCGAACTTATTATCGATACAACATAAACGTATTTTTTTAAATAATTTTTATCTCTTTATAAAAGAAAAACGCAAAATCACCGATCAAATTAAAATTATTATATTTAAAATTTATTGTGAGTTAAATTTATTATATTTTTCATCCCAAAGAAATGGGAGATTTCAATCCTAAACAATAAATCTTGTTTGTCGTGCACCAAACATTGACCAATATACGAGACAGTAGAGGGGACATTAAAGGTTTCTTTAGAAATTATTACGCTCTTAATTAACCAGTGCAAACACATCGTTCCTAGTGAACTGTTTTTTACACGCTTGCTTACTTTAAAATAACCTTATTAAATAAATCGTATTATGCCTTTAAAACAATGCTTTGTTACATCACCGTGTCCGTTAAAAGATATTTGAAAATAATACCTAATGATAAAAACATTATGAGGTATGCGTAATTACTCTGTTGAATTATATAAAACTGACCTCGCTTGTCGCTTGTAACTTAAAATAAATTGAAATTGAATTCAAATCGATCGTTAACATCATTGCGCCGTCAGACTAACACAAACTATTTTCAACTTCCCTTACAACTAATAAGGTATATAATTGCCTGTGCTAGTGTGTAGGAAATTACTCCATACCAACCGTTCTAATTAGAAGCGTTTTGATGAGAGGGTGACGCAGAATCAATTATTCGGGGATTGTATTGTTTTGGTGGCCTCATTACTTCAACCTTAGGGTTGGTGTCTGGTGAGCGCGGAGCTGCTGAGAGGGGTTCGTTTGAGGAATAATTAAATGACGAATGACAATTGAATATATTTTTTTGGCTTCATAGCCGAAGCAGCTGAACAAAAGGGTGTAAGTCACTACATGGAATAAAACAGAGCTCTGTATATTTCTACGGGATGTTGAAACTGCTTTTACCATGACAGATGACCGGGGATGGTCTAGGTGTATGGGATAGTTTCAAAACGTCTGATAACACAAGTAAAAATAGTCTCAAGTGTCTGTATAGTGATAAAGTTCTTAAACATAACGATCATGTCTCGCGAATCGATGTGCGGTTGGGGTATTGATAAAATAACTATAAAACACAGGGTCAAGGCACTGACGTCCAATAATAAAACGAGTATCCTGCTTATTGTGGTTGTAACACTGCGACCGAAACAAGTCAAACGCTTATACACTCACACCCCAGCTGTATGACACCCCGTGTTGCGAGCGGCGTGGAGATACACGAATATGACATCACAAACACCCACCACCACCACCACACCAGACCAGGGAACAAACATTTATCTGTCACGTAAATGTCTGCCCCGGCCGGGAATCGAACCCGGGACCCCTCGCTCGGCAGGCAGGGCCACTACCAACTGGGTTATGGGGTCGTCGTATGGAGTTGAAAACATTTTATGGTTAATTCTAGAACCAGGGTGCTAGCTGACCAAAGAGTAAACAATCCTACCAACGAACACCTTCTGTACTGAGTAGTACGGAACTGTCAATAGGAAGGCCGCGGTTTGTAGTTCGGTGTGTGGCAGGACAGTGTACAGACTAGAGAAGATTGGCTTGGTTGATTGGCTAACACTAGCCAAAAATATGAAAAGTGAATTCCCCTCCGTCACTGTCACACACACGCGTCTCTAACGTATCGGTTATAAATATAACTTTTTTACAACCCTAAAACGAACCCAAATGTCATTACTCATTAAACAAGAACGGACATGCGAAAGGCAAATCCGGATGTTTCTTAACCTGTCGTCGTACACACAGCGAGTAGCGATAGGTTGTTAAAACACACTCCTCGTGGGGTATATGATACTTTTTAAATTTATAATTAAAGGTGTCAAATGTGACTATAACAGTTAAATAGAAAAGAGTCTCACTAAATAGAATTCACATGAGAGGACTTTTGGTGCTTCTGAAACGAGCCGCAGGATACTGCGCATGAGAGGCTCATATTGTATATACCGGATGACGTTGGTTGTTTTAGCGGGTGAGACTTCCACATAAACTAGCAACTTTTCACAGTTAGACTGGGTATTTTTTAGATTACTCTGACTCTGACCTCTGTCCTTTTTATTACATATCGTAATTTGCCAATGATTTTACTTTATGCCTTCTATAAAATGAAAATACAGTTCACAGACCTTAAAGATACGCGTTTTTTTTACTTTAAACAAGTTAATGCTTGACAACTGTCCCACCGGATTGTAAGTGATGACGATGTTAAGATGTTGAACGCACTAACTTATGGAAGCCTATTTACTCTCCTCTTGAGAACTCCCACAAGGTAAGTAAGCGGAAACACTGATAATAATGTGTGATAACTTCAAATTTATGAAGCATCCCAGTGATATCTGTGATGTTACTAACCCTCGCGTATCTATTTAAACTGTTCTGGTGACCGTTAACTAATAATCTTCCTGAGAGTGCTCGGTCATATGTATGAAATAAATGATCACCAGTTCTTAATATCCGGGGAAAATTATAATTTTTAATAATTTAAACATCTGAACCAAATTGAAGCAGATAAAATGCTTATATTAGGCACATCAAAACTAAATCAAGCAATAGCTTCTCGCTACTCTCACCTAACATAGAATCAGACTTCTATTAATTCCCCAGTACCCTACCATCTGTTTCTAATGATAGCGGCGCGTGCCGGTGTGTGTATGATGTTGATAGCTTACCACTTGTAAACGAGGAGCGCTGGTTTTGGCAGTGGCCGTGACGGATGGTAAGCAAGTGTGTAGTATCTTTTAACTATTAGGGTAATATGGGCGAAAGGATCTCCTTCCAAGTCGACCACCCCGCAGGGGCACCTTGCTGGACTAGGGATTCTGCAACGCCATCTAGAGGTTTTCTCTCACACATACCGAGTTCTAAAATTGAAAACAATATCACAAATCGTAACGCACGACGAATCGATAAAATGGGAAATAACTTCGAAAAGATTAAATCGAAGAAGGAATCAGCTTCGATTAACTTTCGGGAATGCCCGCAAGGTCCTTCATCGAAGATCAACGGATATTCTACCCAGTGTAATGTCAATACTACTGTCCAATTTCCAACCAATTCCACCGCTAAATGTCTTCATTATATAGTGGTGTTAGTTAAGCAGTGTTTTTGTGTTAATAGCAGTTAAACAGACATGCCAACTGATGGTAAGTGGTCATCGTTGCTCATGCTCGGTTACGAACATGAAAACAGGGGACTCATCCATTACTGGCTTTCCGACATTATCTAAACATGTAAAATTATATCTTAGTTGATGCTAGAAGGCGGGCGGTAGTCGGCCAGGTAGACAAAAACGCAGCAATTTCGTCAGGACGTTACAGAGTTGTTCTCTAGAAGGAGGGGCCGGCCGCCGATTGTCGCCTCGGACTCGATGAGTGGATGAAGCCACCTCGCGTCAAATCAATTTTCAAAAGAAGCATTATTATGATGAACTTGAAATAGGATCGTAGAATTATTAATTATTATTAATCTTTGTAGAATCACTCAACGCCCGTAATTCGATAATGTTATGCTTATCGTTCCATGAATCGTGTCCTTTTTAAGAATGTCTTTCAATTCTATATTATGTACATAATATTAAGCATATAAACAGAACACATACACCTAATAATAAAACAATTTTGAAAAATCTGTTAAGGTACTACAATAGGGTTGAATCACCTATTACGACTCCCGAGAGTACGATGTCATGAAACGTAATGAAAAATATTACTAAGGGGCGTCCTTTCCGTAATACAGAAACATCAACATTTACATGATATTGCTTCTTTCGAGCACAATGTCTTTTGTGCGACTCCGAAGAACATGGAAACGGTATTATGCGAAACGATATTTGGTAAGTTTTCAGAATTTTTCGCGTGGAATTGGTTCCTAAGATGCTTTGTAAACTTTGCGCTTTTATTTGGCTTTGATAGTATTTTTATTTGATATGTAGAGCATGATGTAGTCGTGTAGCAGGTACAGATGCACTTGCTCAGTGGTTTCAGTAAGCCTCGATGAAGTATTTTCTTCTGAATATACTCGGAAATAGAATACTTGTCCGTTCAAATGGAATGGTAAAGAGGTTTTTTTTTTAATAAGTAATACCCCTCTACTAACCTTAGTCTTAATATATATGACAATTTATAAAAATGTAAAGTGCACTTTTTTAAAATTATTGAATTCTTCTTCAAAGAGAAGTATAAAATAATCAGATGAGACAATATGCAATAAATGTAAATAGGATTTTATAGGTGCTTTTAATATTATATGTAGTTTAAGAGGTAAGGTTCTAATAAGGTGTGTATTAGGAGCGAGTGAAAGGCTTGAAGATTGGTTCTACACTGTTTATTAATATATTAAAACAC
>DWPT01000501.1:0-23678 GCA_018251895.1 Agathymus mariae mariae
TTTTTACATAGAATAAGTTAATACTTGACATCAATCCCACCTGATGGAAAGTGGTGATGAAGTCATAAGATGTTGAAACGCATTAACTATTAATTAATTAATTAATTAACATTAACGCCTATTCACTCTATAGCCTAGGAAAAGAATAAAGTAAAGTTAAATAATAAGTTATAATTTTAAATTAATATTAATATATATATATATATATATAGTTGAATAGGTATAATATTGAATATGCTTTTATAAGTGCGTTCAACATTTTAGACTTCATCACCACTTACCATCAGGTGGGATTGTTGCCAAGCATTAACCTGTCTTATGTAAAAAAAAATCAGTATTTTAATAAATATCATTATACCAAAACCAGTCGAAATCGCCGCACCCTTTGGTGGCCCAACTACTTCATACTTTGTATCAACGAACTTGGGGGACTTCGAGGCACGTTGGATACTATATCTTCCATTTTTAGTAGCTTCAGACAGGAGCCACACCAGATTTAACAACAATATTCATTTGTTATTTTTTAGACCTAATTATAAACTGAAATTTTACATTACAAAATTATATTAATTTTATTAAGTTTTCAATAAGGCCAATACCAAAAGCCAGACTAGCTTGTTTTCTGTAATATGGTTACAAATTGACATTATCTTCAAACCCATGTCTGGCGACACTGAGCGATTTGGGGCCCTCTGAAATAAACGTTTTTTTCGCTGTTTTCTTTAGGTGAGTCCAACCGATTAGGAGGCGACTTGTACTCTTTTTATTAAGGCATGAACGGAATTCAACATAAACACATGTGAACCCAATCGGTTCCAGCCCTTCAAACATCTTTAGAATATAATATTAATAAAATTTTGTATAAACCATTGATTCTCGTTTCAAGGACTATATTTATATGGGCCATCAATTATAGAACCATATAAGCAGGGAGGGATAAAACTTCGCTGAAACAAGAATTAGTATTCAAGGGTTGGAGGCATTCCAGGAATATTATATGCCCGACACGACTGAATTTCGTACGACACACAACGGGTTTTATATACAGACATTAAAACCAACTTAAGACTTTGTCATTACTTTGTTACTGATTTGTAAGTATTACACATTACCTAGTTAACCTAGCCTATTAAGCCTACATCATTGTTATCAGCCAACAATAATCCACAGCCGAATATTTTCAAGCCGCACAAAGTTTGACCTTTATCTTCTCATCCAGCCAATTTCCATTGTATCTTACATTGCATTCGTTACCTATGAACATTTGTAACCAAACTCGTTAGAGTTTCTGTATGCCTTTTGATTCATTTCCCTTTTTGAACTGAAAAGTTATTTTTTCACTGCATGCAATAGTCGGCATATGACAAGACAGGCCGATGGCGAATGAGTCACCGCAATGCCAATATAAAAGCTGTGGACCCATTTATTAAATATGAATATGAAAAATATTTCATGGTTGACCTCCAGCAAGAGTGACCTGGAGGTTTGCCCTGCCCGTTGAAAAGTAGTCTGCGCCACAATAGAGGTGATTAATTTTGATTTAACACTCTTGCGTGGACTCAATGTAGTATCTACTGAATAGAATGCAATATCATTTATATAAAGTGGCTATAGAAAACCTGGGATATCTATCACAACTAGCACCGGGTCACAGAATATAATTACGAAGAGGTTTGTTGTAGTTGGCTTAAAACTTAAAGCAATTCGTTGACCCATCATGCTTTCTAGGAAAGTGTTCGAGTGCGCTGCTGAAACCGTCGTCCCTATCCATTTGATCTACCACCCCACACCTCACCACAGATTTATAAACGTAGCGCACTTCGTAACGGTTCAGAATAGAATTATGAAACGGTTGAAATAAACATTCCATTGTTCTTAGTTCATCGTTTTTCATTATTTGCAGTTCAATTAAGTTTTACTTAATTCAGTATATAATTCTCATAACATCCGCGTGTAACAACAATAAAATGATTCACGTGATGCGTGTAAACGAGAAGACCTAGATTAAGTCCTATCTTAGATGTTTAGAATTTACGTAACATGGATCCTAACCTCTGTACAAACTGATATCCATTGTAGCTAAGTTATGTTATTAGGATCATGATGGTCTCAGGCTACTCTTGTAAGTACGAATAAATTAAACTTCACCGCATATTCACTGGTGTAGTTATATGGTTTGAATTTAATAAAAAATATTGTATGATGCTGAAAGGTATAAAATGTAGGATTGAATCAACATCAGCGCCAAGTTTCGATCACCGAATCTAACAATATTGACAAGCCACCGGGTGGTTCGAGTTTAAAAATGTCACAAAGAAATATTATTTTTTATGATAACAAAATAGACACAAAATAAACTCTGCATCGCAAGCCCTATAAATGCCATTACCATAATCGACCACCTCGTCCTCATATTCCAATACCCGGAACACATAGTCTTCAAACGTTGCGTGGGGTAAAGGTTATAGACCACTAAGTGATGTATGTTTGGCAAACTTCACACATGTTCGTAGGTTTCCTCACGATGTTTCCTTCACCGAAACAAGTGATCATCAGTTTTAAATATTCACATAATTGGAATAATTAAGCTGTATAAAAAAAGGTTTGCTACATTTGTAATTCTAGTAATAAATTTCTCGTCTTATGCTCTGCTCGTGGTGCACCCTAATGAATGGTTCTTTCTGTTGGGAAGTCGTTGGGATACCCAGTTTAATACCAGCGGTACTTCAATAGCGATAGGTTATTATCCCCATATATCTCCTACATAAACCAATCTTAAAATGTATCACACGTGTTTCTATCTCAGTGACGAAGAACTAGTAATATTACGGGTGCCCGCTTCGTATTCGGGCGGCAACGCATATGCCTTTGATATTACTGATTTTCATTGGCGACGGTGACCACACATCGTATGGTGGTTCGTGTCCTTTAGACTAATTATATAAAAAAAAATTGTTTGTTTCAGTTTATTGTTTCTTTTTTCTCGGTTAAATCCTACGAATAATTCAATCAAATATATACATTTATTGCTAAAGGTACAGAAAAGCAATTTATTTACTGACATCTAAAGTGACTTTCATAGTGTTATGTCCTATTCTGAAGGAACAGATTCATTTCCCAGAATGAATCTGATCATAATATGTTACAAATATGCGAAGTATAATTTAAATTTGTTGATTTCCCAACGTGATACGTGTATAGACAAACAACCCAAATGATATAAAGAAAACAATTTAAAAAAATATTATTTTTTTTATTTACCCAAACCAAAATCCATATACATTAAAATTTTAAAAATAAAAATATACAGATTTGTCTTCGATTCAATTTTATTATCACTACAATATAAATAGTCACGCGTATCACACACACACTTATTTCAAATAACATGACCAAGACATGGTCAGTTAATACTTCCTAGATTAGTTTATATACGAATATAATGCCCGTAACCTTACTTTATGCACTTAGCAAAGCTAATACGAAGCGAGCAAAATTGTTCGACTACGTTACACATCAATATAATTAATACAATACGAGCGTAAACAACCGTTCGACAAGACAAACAACAGGCTGATGACACAGGCTCCGACGGTCGGCTATCGGAAAGGCATTAGGTCTCTGTAATTAAGAGAACACGCGCCAATCGCCACACGCGTATTTGCATGCTCTGCGGTAACACCGTTCGTTGGGTAGTCCATGTTGGGAAGAAAGGCGGAATCTATTTAATTAATACAGTTGTTTTTATTTCCTGACTGACAGATATATATGGTTTAGGATAATTGAATTTTTGCAAGTGACTTTGTCTTATGAAACGTAAATTAACAATAAGGGGCACATAAACTAAGGTGATGAAAATATATAAAAAATACCTTATATATATAATAATTCATTGTTTGTATTTCAGTTTTTCTTAATTAACACATTTAAGACTCCGGGAACCAGGATCGTGAAGGTGCTGCGTGATCTCCACGGGTCCTAACAATATGGGTGGACGTTATGTTTGATGTGTCTGTGTCTCAGAACTCCGATACTTATTAACCGATTGGCAAAATTCCTTTTTTGTTTCAGAAGATATACTTTCCGTTTAGTTGAATTTAATTTGAAATAAAAAACTAGCACACCTAAGTGTGAATAATGGGAGATGAAATTTTTCACCCATTTTCTTTTTCAGAAAATTTCGCCAAAGGGGAATGGACTCAAATTGTACTTATTATTTAATTTCGTCTGTACTACGAACATTATAATGGCAACTCTCTCTACTTCTTATCACACCGCAATGTGGTAGTATTAAGTATGGAGGATTAAGCATCTGGACGACAAAGCAACATCATCTTTAGTCGAGGTATCAGCAAATTCTCCAATAAACGTTATAAATAAATTTAAAATTGGCCCCGGATAGGAACGTTTCAGCCGTCGCATTGCAACTGAGTACTGAACTGAGTATGACTATTTTACTGAAAGTCCGAGCCAATGGTATAGAGATGAGCGCATAGTGAAATCAGTTTTATTATACTTAGTATATTTCGTAGTCGTATTTCCTAACAAATACGGACCTTAACTTACATTCCGTTCCCACCTAGTTCTGATGCAGGAGTCTTCAAAAGGAGAGTGAACTGGCTTTTATAAGATGTTCAACAATTTAAAATTCATCACCACTTACCATCAGGTAGAATTGCGTTACTTTGCTGAAATTCATTGTTATTAAATTAGTATTAATTTACTTTGCAACAATCCACAAGCACAGTGTATGATGGTATATACTTCTATACATGCATAGTACTCCCTCCTTAACACAAAGGAAAACATGCAATTATGATAAATAAAAGTATATACCAACATACATACCGTCACTAACACGCTTTTCACTCCGGAGCATCAACTAATATGCATGCGTTTGACCCACGTAAACACCGTTACAATCAGAACAGACAATCTTATAGACATCAGATTGTTCGAGTCTATTTCTTTTGTCTTTACAGTTTTTACATTATTGTTTGTTCTGAAGGTAACGAAAATGTTGTTTCGACGGAGCGTCTTTGCAATTCGCTCTGAAATTGGACCAAGACAGGTTAAACTAGATCTATATTTAAAGGGAACTTTGCCTTTGGGAACCGCGTTACTTCTTATCTACTACCTGTAAAAATATCGCCTCGTATCAAACTTCAGAACTACTAGTGTGCGTTAAGCCTAGCGTCAATGGAGCTCACACCAGTCAGTTCCGTCGACGGACACGATCGCTATTCAATTTGCAGTATCTTTCACTGTATTGCACTGATTTCATACCCAGTCGCTGCGAGAAAAGTATTTCCGAGTGGACTTTTAACTGCATACGTTTTAAAACAATTTCACACGCTTGGAAATAAAAATATATTAACGGTGTAATCGTGAAGTATTTTTGAGATGTCTTTTATTGATACGATTCAGCATGACACGTCGTGCCTCACGATCTAAGCTTGATCCCATTGGCACATCTCGCGAACCATTCAGTGTCATTGGAATCTTTTCTAAGTGCTCGGCTACGTTATTAGAGGAATACCTATTCAAAAGTTAACATTTCTGTTGAAAGTTTTATTAAGAACAATATCGCACAAACTTCGAAACTGTTTTGTTCGTTTTTAGGGTTTTTTTAATAGGACAAATAGCAACAGGTAATTGTTTAATCTTGAGCCTTATATCGTACTACGGATACTCTCTCGCTTCGCTTCAGGAAACTCCTTTACGTCGTTTTAAGGAACCTACCCCTTACGATTACGAAACCGCGAATGTCGAAAAGGGAGATGTTACTATGGCGCTGTACAACAATCCCATAAAAGCGGATGCTGTAGGTCTACATAAAAATAAATATCAGATAGAAATAAATCAAATCAGACGCACATTTCGAGGAAGGTTACAAAACTTACTTAACTAAAAGAAATATTACATAACTTACGTAACTAAGCTTCACGAATATGAGTAACGGCTCACTGTCATGACAGACCATAACTAAACGCTTATGGTTATCATATCTGTTATAACAAAAATATGGTGCAAATGAACAACCAACGTAACCAGAAACATGCTGAATTTGAAGAATTTACCAAGAATCACCTAAATCTATTCTGTGTTTCCGAATAATATTTGCACAAACAGCTAATCAGACAGACAGATGACAATAATTTAAAAAAAATTGGCTGCATTTCTGGCCCAGAATACTTTCCCCAAGCCCATGCTGGCTTGCTAGTAGGGCTTCCCGGAAGGATTATATTATCAACTGCCAAACTACTCTCGCTTCGCTTCAGAAAACTACCTTACGCTTAGAAATAGCCTCTGCATTGTTTTAGGACTGGGTTTTTCACGTTCTGTGAATTACAAATACATATAATAATTCATATAATCGATTCGGCCCGTATGTATACATTTTATTATTTGAAGAAAATACAGTGCTGGATTTTTTACTGAAAGAAAAATTTAACACGCGGGTGTAACTTCGATCTTATCTAACTCCTCGTTTCTAATTTGTAATTACACCAGTAATCTTGCTAAAGGTAGTTCTTTACATGCCTGGCTAGCCACCCTCCTTTCAAATCAACTGTGAAATGTTTCAGCATGATTCGGTTCCAACGACAGAGAACCAGAAATAAGCAGGTCCTCGCTTTCATATTGCCCGGAAATGCCTTCAGTGTCACGGAGATACCGGGGTGGTGGTGACCAGTAACCATCGGGTTGCCAGACAACTCGTTTCTCGGCTACAGTGATAAAAATATCAGAATAGTTTTACCCTGAGTTTAATACGCTTGAACAAAACCATTCGCTTATCACCGATACTTTTTATACAATATCAATAAATTT
This sequence comes from Agathymus mariae mariae, assembly GCA_018251895.1. Taxonomy (NCBI): domain Eukaryota; kingdom Metazoa; phylum Arthropoda; class Insecta; order Lepidoptera; family Hesperiidae; genus Agathymus; species Agathymus mariae. Next base: position 6,832 of record DWPT01000501.1, read on the forward strand.
TACGCTCGCACTCCATATATTACAAAGTCGTGCAACAAATCAAGCAATTGACATTAGCAATATTGGTGTGGGGTCGGTCAATGGCGTTTAGATAAAATATTTGTTATTCGCAACTATTTGGGGAGGATTGATTTATAGAAACTGCGAATCTTGCAGCGAGGTGATGTATGACCCTATTGAGACTAGTACAGAGTAGCTGAGTAACAGAGAGCAATTACAATTTGAAGCAGTGACACGTGACATTTAAAACCTTATTTAATTTTGATAACTATATCATAAAATTAATTGCAATTTAAGTAAGTCTGCTTGATTTTTTTATATTAAAATTTGATCATCATAAACATTGTAAGAAAATCTATACACAACACATGACGACTCTTCACACATTTACCGATTGGTACGTGAAGTCTATCAACCACGACGTTTTTCTGTGACTACAAAAAACACAAATTGTGAGAATACTGTGAATCATATCGCACACATATGGCTCGACATCCTTAAATCAAAGGTGGAGATTCGAGCTTGCTAAGATAATTAAATTTTAACAAAACCGAGACCTGTTTATTAAAAAAAAACAACTTTTTCCTGAGTAATTTCTCTGTGAACCGCGCTACTCTGCGCAGCCATGTAAGTTAAAGGCATGATATGGGTAAGTTTCTCTTTCCGCAGAATAAAATGCACGTGAGAATATTACGATCTATAGTCATGCCAAGAATGAAGAACTTTTGGCTCTTCTGAAGACCACTACATCAACTCCTAATAAAGAAGTGACTAAATTTGCTTTAAAATACGTTTTGTTTGTTTGAATAGTTTTAGGGCACGATACAAATAAATTAATAGTATTTATGACATTTTAGGAATAACAGAAGTGGTTAAGTGTGGAAGCTAAAAAGTGGAGCAGGGCTAAAACTAGGCAGAAATGAAGCTTTTCAAGAATGCTCGGCGTTCTAAAAAGGACCTAAATTATGTTTCTCTTTTCTCCTTCTTTCTTATTTATTTGTCTGCAACGGCGAGTTACTGGTTTTGGAGATAAAAGGGGAATATTCTGTTTTCAAATTTTTCACGCGCAATACATTAGGAAAATATGAAGTAGATATGACAGACGAAAATTCACATTAACACACACAAACGAGTGACCCTAAAGACAGTAGAATTTAAATTGGGCAGAATTTTAAACTATTTAAAACACACTTCCTTTACTCTTTGGTCGACACTGCTTAATAACAAACGAGACGATGTTGTCACCGTACCACCAATACTACCCTCCTTTTGGAAACAACCATGATATATTTTCATCGCATATCGGACGCAGCATCAGAAACTAAGTTGAATAGCTGGTTACGCGTTTAGTTTTTGGCTGACAATCCGTCGTTGTTATTACTACTACAAGCGTCTACAGGCGTTAGTTACCACATACCATCGTTTGTCTGTTATTAAAAAGATACCTATGAAAACAGGCCTGATAATACGAGAGTTAATGGCCTGCAAGTAATATGTACTCCTGTGTATGGTACCAAGAATATTCTATAAAAAGCAGTCGTGTAGAAACTATTGATAAAGTAAGGTTCGAGACCACTTGTTTACCATTAAAGATATTTACGGCGCGTTGTTCCATTTCATTTATTTTTATGAAGGAGATTTTGCATGTGTATGTTCTATGGATAAACGTCTATTCATGAAGTACCCCAGCTTTGGTGAAAACTATAACTAATATATTGTAAAACGGAATCTACGTGCCATTTTAATGAACATTCGATGGGTTTTTTTATCAACAAAAGACGATTGCTGACTTCATTTAATTTATTCCCAATAGTTTCTGACAAAAAAAGATTGACTAATATTTTTAGTTTACACTAGAAACACTATGAAATAGAAATATATAAGAAGATATTTTTCAATCATCATTTGTATATAACATTTCTCTCAACGCTTCTATGGTTTGGAGGACGCCTTCAGACGTTGTTCTCGGTTATTAGCCTTAAGGGTCCATCTCTCTCTCTCTCTCTCCCCCTCTCTCTCACTAAACTTCATTGTCCTCAGTTTCTTCACAGCTTCACGTCACTAGGATCTATTTTCAACACCTTTTAATTTAATGGTCTATGCTATCTATTAAATTAACGTCAAAGTGTTCGGGATTCGAAAATATTTCGACACTTGGGTTAGCCAGTAACAATCTGCTTTCAGGTCTGCTCAATTATGAGTAAAAACTTGTGCAATAGGTCTAAAAAGGGTTAAATCCATATCATTTTTTTATTCTAAAAATATCTCATAAGTGACATTGGTACTTCGACAAGGAAATTTGAGATTAAGGATACGCCACAATGAAATTTACGGATGTGTCCAAAGAAAAATTCATATAATATCCAAAACGTACTTGCAGATAATTTAATATTCGCCTCGTCAAGAAATTCGCTCGTGCCGAGAACTTTTAGATCTGAAGCGATAAGCTCCAATCAGAATTCGCACAATTTTAACCCCGAAGCAACAACGCTGCTATAAAGGCTGTCTGTTAGCAAAATCTATGTAGCAATTGAGATGTAGATGAGAGCGAGACGAACTTCAGACAACTGGAGTCTCCAAATCCTTTCATATTAAATTTTTATATAGCTGACCACAACCTAACTAGTGAATTTTTTTACAATATCCTCATCGCCCTGATTTTCTTAAATTATTAACATTAAATGTGCATGGTTATATTTCAGAAATATCTCCTAGAAGACATTATCGAAGATATACATCATGTTTAGTTTAGATAAAATACCTAATTTAAATTATTTTTTATCCACACACGTTTTCACGCTAAGATTATCTGAGATGTGGACGGCCTGGTTACACACAAATCAATTATCACAAACCAAGATAATAGAAAAAGGTTTTCCTGGGCTAGGAAAAGAGCCCACTAACTTTTGTTTGCCAAGCAAAGGCCAACTGTGTTCTAAAGCCGTCTGTCTATTTTTAACAGCAAACGTGGGTAATCAAGCAAAAAATTCGTGATAGTGAATCGACTCAAATCGAACAAACTTTTAATTAAGTAGTAAACATTGTTCGGAATTATTCGTGAATTTTGTGAAGCTCGGTGGACTATGGAATTTATAGCGGTCTTAATTGACTATTATCATACCAGTCACATGATGGTATTTGATACCCGTTATCCATGTATATCCGTAACACTAAAGGCATCGCTGATACGTAACGCTTTCCAAAATATGTTATTTACGCTTTCCAAAACTATAATCGAAACGTTTTAATACCTACACAATGTTTATTTTCGTGGTATCCGTAATTTCTAAAAGTATCCAAGTGTATGCCACTTTTAACAGAACAAACATTATATTAAGGAAACTTAACTCTGTTAGAGAACTAATTGCTCCCCAAAGTACCAATCTGTTCCTAATACTTTGCCGTTGGTTACCCATCGCATATCATTGTTATATAGATTAGATGTTAGAATTGCACTCGAGAGACCAAACTCTGGAATCCTGCAAGAATATCTGAATATTCCAATGATGTCCGTTATTGAAACAAAGCATCACCAACTTGAGTGATGAAAAACATCGCGAAGAAACCGCCGAAATGATCGCAATAGCGTTTTAAATCTGCCAATCCACAAATAGCGAGTGTGGGGAACTATGGCTTTGACCCCTCTCATTCTAAGAGATGATTTGTCACCACATCATTTATCGAATGCCTGACCACACCAAAATCTCTGAAGATACGACTACGCGCTTCATAAATGACCAGGATAATATTCATTTTAATGTTGCAACATACAACATAGAATTGGTAACATACAACCTCGAAGTGTACACTAAAATTTAAATTCCTGCTCTCGAGACTCTTATGCAAATACGGCCGCTTCAGTAGTATCTGTGATGCAATAATAGAGCATTTTTCTCGCAAGTAACAAGTATCTGTTAGCATTTTTATTCTTCATACTTTGAGCTTATTTTATTTCGGAAATATGAAATGAAAACCTTCGTCGCAAAATAAAGAAGCGCTTTTGGTACTCCGAGATTAAAAGCGAGAATAAGTTATTTTGAATAGAAAATAGACATGCCAAAGTGTATTTTATTTTAATATACACTTATATTAATATGAAAGTATCCACCTCTGCTACAAATTACCTAATGTCTTTAAGTCTTAAAGGCAAATTAAGAAGCTTAATTACTACCGAATCTTGCATTTCTCAAAGACCTCCGACGTGGCTTAAATACTGCTATGTAATAATAGTACCCGGTAACGACGGTGTCGTGCCCTCCATAGCACAAGAGTGGTCAAGAAGTTCTGCCACTAGCAATCATCCATACAACTACCAACCAAAGCCGCACACAGTTGCTTTAACTAGGCAGATCACACATCTCTTATAAATTTCCCTATTTCCAAACCTCCTGGACCTTAAATTTAGAAAACAATTACGGAATACATGTTTCATCCCACGGTTTACAGAACAACCTTCTACAGGCATCAGAAAATATTCTTGGGCATTGAAAATACGGAACCTTATTGTCACCGCATATCAGTTTGACCTTGACGATGTTTTATTTGATTATCAATATCAAACCAACTTTCAATTTTTAAGGAATCCACGCTTAAATTAGAGTCGTAAAAGAAAAACATTCATTCTTCAGTTCCTCTGCCATAACAATGAAAAATGATTCAAGCATCTATCACAAACTCTTTCGGCGAGCGGCGATGTTCAGAACGCAAAAACTTACCAGAACGTGAATAATGTCACGCGAAATTAAACCCCCGGCTATAAAGAACAGATGACGGCACCCGCGGCCAAGTTCTGTCTCGGATGACTACGCCCTGTCGGAATGCAAATTTGTTCACCATTCTTAATGAAAAAGAACTGCTTTCTTATGCTAATGAAGGATTAAATGCTGAATTATCCTAAAGGTTTTCTGATCTGATTTCATCTACTGAATATTTGTGTAAAGTACCCGGACACATGAGTGAGACTATCCCTTCGGACGCGCCCTATAAATGATTGAACTTCACCAATAAAGACAACTTCACAACTTTACGCCTCTAGAAACACTTCCAAACAAACGCCTATTTTTCAGGACAACAGTGTTACGGTAATTTTCATTACATTCCGCTCTTTTGGATTATGGAATTCTGTGTAAATCAGCACTTCAATCGTCCACTTACGATGTTCCAGGTAGGTGCCAAAAATGTTTCTCTCTACCAAACTTAGCGTTTGAAGTTACTGAAGCAACTAAAATTGTGCAGTGCTAATCATCAAAGCTAGTTGGAAATTCAGAGGTAGCCAATAAAAAGCAAACAGAATCCTTTGAGTCCGCTGATTTCAACTTTTCCAGAGTAAAATATTGACGTTGGTTTTTTGGTCAGCACCTTCCAATTTGTTCATTAGCATGCAGCGCGCAATAAATAGTTAAAAAGTATGCAAAAGAATTTACCGATTTACTGCTTTTAAGATATTTCAACTTTAGTGTATTTCAACGTGTTATTCATATGCTACAGAGCAAATTTTTACTTACGACAGTGTTTACTCAAAAAAGGTCTGTATTTTTATCTAAATACGAGTACAAAGATATTACATAAATAATATAATTTTCGACTAACATTAACAAAAAGTTTACCTAATTTTAAACAAGCTTTTTTTTAAGATTTTATTATCCAAATGTTTTTTTATCATTGATGATTTTCATAATGAACTAAAAAATCTGGAACAGATACAAAACATAACTAAACTTTATTGAAAAACTTACATAAAACATATGTTCCCATAATGACCGACGACTGTTCGGGATAAATTTAACGTTAGAATCAATATTCAAAAACTTGTAAGTAAATATATGTATATACATCACGTTAAAATAGAGACTGGCAAACATTTTAATTTAAGACACGTGTTAATAATGAATAAGCACTCAAAACGGTGACAAGCGTGGCTGAACGACTGCCTCCGGAAGCAATGTACCATAAAAGAATTTTCACTTCTAATAATCACCCCTGCAAACACTGACCGCCAGCCCAGCATTTCTTACCTATTCAACAATTTATGCTTGATATAAATCGTTGGTCGTAGCAATGGGTAAGCCATTAAGGTGATCTTAAGACGGCCTAAATTCCGATACTTGAGTTGGCCGCTGACACCTCTACCAATATGCTTGGACCAACATAGTAGAGCATGCATTGAACCTCTTTGATTACGAGGAGAGATATGCCCTGTAGTAAATCCTCAAAGGTTTTAATCCCAGTACATATATAATCCATAGCTGCTTGTGTCCATGGTAAAGATCCGACTCTTTCCCAACCCGGTCGCGTTCGACGTTTGATTGCGTGCGAAAAATTTTCTTCAGCGTTACTGTGATTCGAAAGGCAAGTTAAACCTTTGGTTTTCGTTTGCTAATTTAGATATCAGCCGTTTCTTGTAGCTTTGGTCGCATGATTACAACATGGAATTATTAGGCATTATTACCAACTGGGCAACAGTTTCCACCGTCAGAAAGTTCAGAACCTCACCTTATCTCTCAGCATATCCCGCACCCGAGTGGCCTGGTGACGACTCCTATGCAATTCCAGTTGGAGCTCTAAGCACCGCTCCTGCCAGTTCACGGACGCAAAGTCCGTGGCTGCCAGCTCGTATTCTAACGGGTCTAGGCGCGAGGAGTGTGCGATGGGCCTGTCCGAAAAATTACAGTTAGATTAGGTATTGTTATTTTATATTTTTATTGAAAACGGTAACACGAAAAAAAAGGCACATTGCACCCCTAATGGAAACCGGTGACTCGGCTCTACAGCATTGGCACCGAAGCGCGTAAAAAACGTTGGACGGTCAGACTCGTCCCTTGTTCAGCAGGGTGCACTTCGAGCAAGGAGGCTTAAACTTAAGAATGGGTAGAGTCCCTTGCACCCAAAATTAAATTAAACTCAAATGAGTCCCTATTAAGTATAGGAGTGTTATCTAGCACCAGATAAATTTATAAAAATGACAGAGAATTTAACGCCTGGCACATATATTAATGAGTTGTTGAATGTAACTGTAATTAATTGATTAAATTTACGAACGTTGCACCTAGGGCAAGTTTAAGACCGCGTAGATCAAATGTAATAAATAGATATTATAGACAAAGGTCAAGTTCGAATTGTACCTAGTATTTCATATTAAAAAAGACATATATTTATATCCGTAAAGTAATAATGAAATTTTATTATGCGGTTCCCCTTGTCTTTTTCACTCGGCAACGCGTCGGTACTGTTTCTCGATTAGTTTCATAAAATACATAGCACCCACACATATAAACAAAAATACATAAATATTATTTATAATGTACTTGATAAAATTATACGTTATAAATTAAACGTTGCCGATGCAAAGGCACTACACGACGAAAGGTCGCATTCAGAACATGCAGTGGACAAGGAACACGGCGTCTAATTTTTGAGTGCGCCCTTCGGTCAGTCAGTTTTAACGTCGGATAAGATGTGGTTACAAAGATGGTTATAATTGTTATTGTAGATGTAGGTTTACCGAAGCGAAGATGGAGCAGGCCTAAGGAAAGGACCATTCCGAAGCAGAGTGCAGCTGCATTGTACTTGGAAATAATCATTACAATTGAGTTGTTTCCAACTGCATTATCAAACAAACGTCCAACTTAATTATCACAACATAGCTTATTTCTAGATCGTACAATCGAGGCCTCCATTCACCCGCTCGTCACGTAATTTCTCAATCAGTTGAGCGCAGCGTTATCTGGAAATCTGATTTCCATCATTCATTCTCAATTACCGGGTTAAATGACGCCCATTATCGCGAGAAGTAGTTGGACTATTGCGTTAATTGCTTCCAATAAGCTCTTGGATTCCATTAGGTTTGAAACTGGCACGAAAGCCTGGAGCGAAGACATGCGCTTCGTAGAATTTCGATAAAACGAAGCCGTCGTACAACGATTTACTACTTTGAACCAATAAGATGTTTAAATCAAACTGGATAATTACTTTTTAATTCTAAACTTATTCTTTTAAGCTATATCTATATAATAGATTGCGGTTTCTTTTTTTATAAGAGATTTCTTCCAAGAGATTTAATTTATAAAACAACAAACAAACAAAACGAAATCCTCTTTATTGTACACCAAAAATAGTATAAAGAAAAATTTAGATACAATTTTTACAACAGGCGGCCTCATCACTAAATTAGCGATCTCTTCCAGACAACCTATTGAGCTGATAAAGTAGATGGAGTAATGAGACAGGGTAGGGGTGCACAATTATGAAATATAGTTATATTTGTCAACAACTTACATGATAATAAGATAACTAAAATGTATTAAATAAAATAAATCTACATGCTTGTTTTACAAAGCAAGATAGTAATGGATCTGATAAATAGGCAAGGTTCGTGGGAAGACTAGGGCTGATACTCCTAAGGATTTCTTCTACTCAGAGATAATATTCATATTTTATCATAATCTTGAGTTCAAATTCACATCCAAGCACTCCTTTTGAAATAATATTTTTAATAAACAAAAGTATTAAACAAAACTTCCATTTGTAATAAACAAAAGCTATTGATTTTAGCAATATGTGTCACAATAGTTAAAAAATTTCAGAAAATAAAACAAAGTGATTTTTGTTTTTTATACGTTAGTTGCAAGAGTTGTTAAAAGAACATATATTTTAATAAAGAAACCGACTGCAATTTAAAGAAGATGAATTTTTTTGTTTCATCTCCTATTTTATACCCATAGGGAAATATTTTTCTTCAAATTGAACCAAACGAGAGGTATACCCTCTGAAATAAATAAAGGATTGTCTAAATTGGTTAATAAATAACGAAGTTATGATGCAACAAACAAAAAAAAATACAAAACGAATTGAAAGCCTTAATGTTTTATGTCGGTTAAAAAACATTTTTATTTATTAAACTGCACTACATTACAATACAACTTAACTCCAAAAAAAATATCTCTTATAAGAGACATTTCGCTGCCGTTACCGCGGTAACGTATCGGATGACGCGGAATGACCAGTATCCTATATAATAACCCTTAATATAAGTTGCAAATATGTCCAAAACCATCTACATATTTACAGTAATGTAAGTGTTAACATAAGAAAAACTAAAATTATATAAGGCCACTATATCGATAAAAAACTCTACCTTCATTGATATTTTCAAAAAATCAATATACAAATTCAACTAGGTTTTTTATAAAGTTTTATCATTGGTGTTGAACATGTATGTATGTTGACAGCGCACTTTGAACTCTAAATGTGTGCAGTTTCCAATTCTTACAATAATTAATATATTCAACAGAAGCTGTTACACCGACCGCATTCCATTACAGCTAATGGTCCAATTACATAAATGCATATTGAAAATAGCTTTTATGGAGTTGACATCCTTAACACAATGTAAGATTATAACATGATTTATTATTATCACTAAGGCCCTAACCTCATCCGAAATAATTTTAATCTAATAATTGCTGTAAAATAAAATATAATTTTTAGCCTTATAAATTAGTATTACATAAAAGTAAATACAGTATCCATAGTAGAAAACCACCTAGCTGTCTGTCTGTATGAATGCGATAATATCAAAAACTGCTACACGTCATTTTGTGCAGTTTTTCCAATAAATAGATTGTTTAACGAAGAAGGTGGATTGCATGGGGTGAATGAAAAAATAGAAAACGCCTGACAAACTAATAATAATTGTAACAAATACGGTTACTGAAGTACCAATCTGACGGAAAGGATCGTACTTTGGATAGGGCGTGGACAAACTAAGTACGGCCACTAATATTTAATTATATTTTGTAGTTAATCATATAACTCGATTCAAAAAATTTGCAACACAATTCCACCAGACGACATTTTACAATGAAGATAAAAAAGTCTTACTCAGTGACAAGAATCGATATGTATCGAGAAAATGAGGGAAAGCGTACTATAGATAAAAAAACAAGAAAGCTGATGGCGTTGACTCGGTCCTTTCTACCAACCGATACATAATGTTATATTGAGAATTACTTTTTCCATTAGCGAAATACGTTTCCGTCAGTAAAGCTGGTGTCGCATCGCCGACGATTAACATTAGATTGAAAAAAAAAACCTTATTTTAACAGCACTGCATGCTAGATTCGAATCCCCTTATATTAGAGAAGTTCAAAGCGTTTCACACTACGGTAGCTAAATGCTTACTGGCAAATTTGATAACACTGAGGGAAAAATTATCTTATACGGGACTGTTTATGTGAATTAGTAGAGTTCATATTTTTGAAAGGATAATTAATTTTAATATATGAGATTTGTAGATTTGCTTCAATAAAAGATTTGAACTAAACTCGAAAAGGCTGACAACTTCAAAACATTTCAAAAGAATACGAAATATAAACATTTAAAACAAATTCATGGTTAAGCATATCTCTATTTTGATCATAATCAAACATTTATTAAATATTAGAGCAACTGTTGCAATCTTCGCTCACTATTCTCGTATATATATATATATATATCACGTTACGTAAGTGGTACGTGTAGACAGCTCCAAGAATCTACATCTATTTGTAATTACAATATCGCTACCTGTTTATCGCTGACGCTGCGACCATTCCCCAATATAGGCCTACCCGCAAATATCAAAATAATATATATATTTATATTCCTTGTAATTTTTTTGCCAGCAGTCAGTAATGACATTACTCTAATGCGGTCCTAGTGGTTTGCGATTTCTACGGCATCTGGTAAATGAAACTGTGGAAGTAACAGAATTTTATATATTTACTATTACCCGCCTGTGGCTTTTACGACTTCATTATGAAATATTAAGATTTTTTTGCTTCTACTATTATCTATTGGTGTTTCAATGTGAACCTTATTTAAGTGTAGTAAGGAGTATTTTTACTAACATTAAGAAGTGACTTGATTAGACAAGCGTTTTAAACACCTCATTAAGGCTGAAATAAGTATCACCCAATAGATATTTAACCTTATAGCTTCATTGATAATGATATTACTTCCAAAAGATGATTGCAATAGTTCAGTGCGTGATGATATCTTCAGTGTCTTGTTGTGATTTAGTAATATCTCAGGAATTTTACGACTTTCCACAAATACGTTTTTTTAGCCTTCGTCTACCATAGTTGAGAAAGTCATGTGCAAAATTTTATGTATTTAGAACCAAATGTCTGTAGGTCAATTTGTTGTCTATCGGTTAGCCAGTGTGCAGAATTTAATAAGTAAATTATTTGGCTTGCGCTCATTGCCCGACGGCGTGTATCAATGGTAAATAATTAACTAAGTTACATAACTGCGGTTTTGGTCAGTAGATGGATGGTTGACTAATGGAAGTTAAATTTCTTAAACGCTTCCATGCTTCGAAATGACTACTTTAAGGCACCAGTCCTGTTGTTATCGGCAGATAGTAGTCGATAACCCATTTCGGAGGCCTTTGGATGGCATATAAACACCCGATATATACATTGACTAATCCGCATTGAATCCGTGTGATAGAATACGCTCTAGACTTCCTTTATTGATGGAAAGAGAGAGATAGATAAAAAAGCACAAGTGGGTCGTTAATAAGTTATAAATATCTGCTCCGACCGCGAATCAAACCCGGGAGCCCTCGACAGACATATTAACTACCACCTTGTATAGGGAATTATCTTTATGAATAAACTGTAAAAGACATGACAAATTATGATGGTTATTTCAAGTCAGGTAATATATTTAAATTAACAGTTTTACACTTTAGAAAGCAGATCAAATGTTTGTAGACTTACTAATTAGTTCCGTGTAGTTTCCTTCAAAGACATAATAAATACAAGCCAAGTATGCGTATTATGCAATACGCGATGATTTAATAGCAGATCGTTATAATATTGCACGCGTATGCTAATATGAATATAATGGACATTCTAAAAGCGACCCTCTAGCAGAGTATGTAATAGTCCATTTCAAAATGAAGTTAGTTATACTTATCATCGAGGTTCTTAGGAGACGCGAAAAACTGGTAACACTTCATTGGCTCGGTTGAAATCCAGTACGTGGCGTTGTTTTACTGACGTTTTTAGAAGAGGGATATCAGCGAACCAACCTTGTACGTATAAGTACAATGTGTATAATGAAATATTTTAGTACGCTTATAGAGTTCATATTATAAATAATAATAACAATAAAACCATTGATGGTATTGATGACAAAACTACATTAGTAAATACTATTAATTTCCACATTGAAAGTTTAAAACGTATTGAGGATATGAAAGAGAATCTCAACTACCTCCAAAACTAATAATAGAAAATAAAAGAAAAAAAACTTAAAGCATATTACCCATAGATTCACAAAAGACAGATGATGCCTTACATCAATTCTGTCTTAAATTTCCACATAAAATTAAAAATATTCTTGATAGATTTGTAGTACAGGCATCCTACGTAAGACCGATTCAGACTTTACCAGTATATTTTTATTATTTCATATGTAGCAATAGCAAATAGAAAAAGAACTGTTCCATGTCGTTATCATGTCGTCACTAAAAAGTTGTTTCTGTCGACGGATACTTGTAACTCCAGATGGGACAGTCCTACGTGAAAGAAAGTTATTAAAGCGTTGCAAATATATAAAGTAGATATATATACAGTGCTTTCAATCATTCGTCTAGAAGTACACGCCAACGCTTACACTACAGGACAAATGAATTTACTTTTCCGTTTTCGTCTATTGACGTGCCAAAATAAACCTTTCAAACTAAAATGACATTATTTTAAACAACATATTTTAAATTTGTAGACATCCATCTGTTATGAAACCTATTTAAAATCTAAAGTACGGCAACTCATAGATCCAAAATTAAAGTTCGAAGATGCGCTCGGAAATTACATGCACATGGATGGACATACAAAAACGAAACAAATTTAACCGAAATATCACTAACAAATTTTTACCCATCACATAAATGTCTACTCAGACCGGGAGTCGAACCTGGCAGCCTTTATTCTATAGACAGCGTCAATATCAACGCTACAACGTAGTTATAATACATGATATATTTTACGATTAACATACACAGAAATTATACAGTAATATACAGTACTCCTAACAAATTCAAAACGTTACACCTTGTTTTCTCGGTATCCAAGGTCTATGACAATGGTCATTATGTACCTTTACTGTGAGTGACAATAATAAACTAACACTAATATTAAACAAAATCTTACCTAGGGGGCGGTGGAGGAGGGTCTCTCGACCTTCGCGGAGTGAGTCGAGGGCTATTCGGCGTACTCGCAGAATGAGCCGCTCCACTGTGGTCAGTGAACCTAGCCAACGGGTCGAAGATCTGCGACAACCTTCGCGATCTCTCCTCAGACATTTTCAACAGAAACACTACACACACACAACACTAAACATAACACGATCACATCACGACTCAACACTGTCACAGTAATATCACTAATGACTATTTCGAACGGTCCGAACGATTCGAACTACGGAAGCCACTATCGCGCACCGATGACAGATGGCGCTGCACGCGTCGACGCGGGATTTGGCGCGCAAACACTGGCGCCATCTTGCTTCTGATGATTTTCACAGTTCAACTTGCCTTTGCGTGGAATTCGTACCTAGAACACTGAAAAATAAAATAAGAGCTATTAGTCAAGCCGCGTTCGTGGAGTGGGAAAACGGAAAAGGTGAGTCAATTACCGCGGCGTTAGAGACGTCTGTCAAAACGATACGTCAACACACGATAATCATTCACGCTGTTGAAATATAATTGTTGCCTTTTAATTTACGACTGTTGACGTAACCTGGCATTTCCTCTTGGCGTCAATATATATCATAAAGACTAAACCGCCAAGATACATAATATAGATAAAAAATGAACCAAACAATTACCGCAGCTAACAAAGAAATACCATTTTATCTATTGAACATTCTTTCCCTAAAGAGCTTTCCAATGTCCAAACTTCTGATTAACCATCGGTTATGTGAAAGGATTAGGACGTTGTATGAGCAGGTAAGTCGGTTGTTAAATGATAAAATCAATACTTATGAGCAGAGAGGGGTATTACTGTAAGTGGATAATAACGCAACAAGTTCATAATCCGCTTACTGATATATTCTTCAGGTACAGCCATGACGCTCTTCAGTTAATCCTTTAATAGCTACAAGTCACTATACTCAGTGCACCGGCACTATTTTAAACATTTATATTGTAACAATTTGTGCAATTTGACGATTTGATGAAACTTATAAGATCACATGGATTCTAATATAACAATACATCATACATACATCATTTATCATCATACATGCAAAAAGGGTGTGAGTCAAAGACATGACTTTTTTGTTGTTTATTTGAGCGTCACTGAAAATTAGAACAATTTGCACAAAGCATGTACTTTATATTAAAACCTGCCACGTTTGATATTATATATCGCTAATTAAAATATTGTAAGGTTATCTCTGCGTCGTACGTGTTCCTATTCAAAGAGAGATTCTGCGTCAGCGAACAGAGTCCTAATAACATGTGGATGACTTTTTCCTTTAACAACGTAAGTGAAGCGAAGAATGGAAAATTAAAGATTCATGCAGAAGATCCTTGTGAGACGCTGTCTTATTGCCGTGTCACGTACCTGCAATCAATCCCAAATTGAAACATACGAGTAACACTAATGTTAATAAATGAACCAGTGATTGTTGATTTTCAATAAATATTTTTCGATACTTATACTGTAGAAGTAAGCTGTAAGCCCTAGGGCGGTAGGGTGTACTAAAGGATCCCGTTCGTACATGTGTCAAGCCAGTTTTACCCTTTTGCTCCACGCAAGTTTTCTAGGCATCAAGCAGACCACCCAGTAACTGGTCATCGCTAGTTATCAATGGTACCACTGATGCGTAATAGAGCAACATAGAAGCGGGGAATTTCACTTTTAAACTATGCGCAAACAAAGTAGCTACAGTTTGCTAGTCTATTCTTGCTAGTATATACTTATGACCCTACCACAGAAAAACAAAAAACAATTCCTGACTCTAAGCTTGTTAAGCAATATTATATTAATACTATGCTATTATTCGAGCGCTTAACCTATCTCCGGTACATTAATTAGTCTTGGCAAATAATTAAGCTTTTCTGATGATAAATTATTGGTTATTTCTGTTCTTTATTTACCTAATATTTACGGTGGAATGGTCGTAATTAACTCAGCGTCGCCATAATCCGCCTGTGTATTGTCTACAGACTGTATAACGGTGAGTGCTCCGAGAAACTGTTTAGACTGATACCAACGTCACCTTTCCATAATTATAACTGAAATTCCACCCACAGTCTGATTTTGGCGATTTTTCTACCACGTACATATAAAATGTCGAATGAGTTTTCTTCGGAAGTCCACCCGGAGCGCTATGACATGGGCTTTGGTATGAAGGGCGTAAAAAAGCTCTCCTTCCTTATATTTTATTTATTTTTGCATTTCTTTGGTGAGGTAAAAAATAAAACTAATCTCAAATAAATAAAAATACAAAACCCCTAAACTCAATCTCAAACATAATTATCCTCAAAATTATTGGTAAAATGAAAAGTCTATGACCAGAAAATTGTCTACACCGAGACCCGGACATCGCAAGTTACATGCTCTATGATTAATGTTATCAAGGGTATTTATCTCCAATTGGGGTCAACCCTGCTCAGTTTACCGTTCAGTGGAAATTTTTTATGTTACATAACGCTTTTCTGGTACGCCTAAGGGAAGGTAACGAAAATTACAAGGATAAACATATCTAAACTATGATAATTTTTCAGTTAACAAGGTGGCTTTTTACACGTTGTTAGCACTACATACATAGTATGAAATCGTCTGTGTAAACGTATTAACGCCAAGAACATACCGCACGTTTATTCACCAAATAATGTTTAAGGAAGATCTAGGGGTATGAAAAAGTAGAAAATAAAAGAAAATGTTCTATTATTAGTAGATTATTAATTGTAATTTAATGATTACTAGATTTCTAACATCCTATTCAAGACGTTGTAATGCCAAGAAACACAAAGACTACTGAAAGACATACATTAAGTTGACGTACTATTTCATTATATGTCTATTTACCAACACCGACATAGCGATCTGAACATGAATAAAAAACGATAATTATGGAGATGAGGTAATAGTATAAACGCATTGTCGTACAATCTAAATATACAACATCCGTATATTGCAATAAACAGAGCACGATATGTAGACGTATGCTTTCATTACTGTATGTGAATCTTGTGTGAAGTTCTCAGTTCACGAGCAATTATGAGGCAAGTCAAACTCGAGTGAACGCTAATAGGATGTAAGTTGCTGTCTGCTCGAGGCGGATATTGTTTAACAAACTCTCTTGGTTTAATTACAACAAATTTTGTGTTCCAAATTTGAACTATATACCTGAATTTATTTTCGATTATATGTTGCTCGTGTAGGTACATAAAAGTACTTTCGAGGTGGGCTCGCTTGGTTAGCTAGTTAATCAACACGCCTGAATAGTGCTTATTTTGGTTCAGTAAGAAATCAGTACTACTTTTGTAAAGACTTTTTTATAAGAGGGAAAGTGAACTATGGTTTATGTAAAGGGGGTATATTAAAATAACATGTAGCGTACAAATGCGTAACCTATTAGAAACGTGTACAGAGATACTGTAAGGAATATTAGAAATTTTATTTATCATGCTTGGTTAGAAATGAAACATAATTTCTACCTGTCTTTGTTACATATATAATTTAAATATGTATAAGCTGAATAGTGATACACACAATCATGATCCAAGAAATAGGCATAATTTGGTTACGTCTTCATATCGTCTTAGAAGGGTGCAGCGTTCTTTTATG
>DWPT01000502.1:0-23642 GCA_018251895.1 Agathymus mariae mariae
TACTGTAAATGTTTATACTACTTAATAGATTTATTTATTAAAATCTTATATAAACATGACTTATTATTTTGCAAGGATAAATAAACCTATTTTTTTTTTATTATTAATATATAATAATATAAAATCAAAAATATGACTGAAATCTACATAAATAAGAGAGTGCTTATTTTTTCAGGTTCCGTATATAGAGTAAGTAATCTATGGAACTTCGGCACCTACCTGAAAAAAACATACCATTTGAAAGGTTCATCATTCCGGATGGTCATAGACTATATATACTGTATAAATATAATAATTAATTGTTGAACCTGAACGAAATCGGACGGGCCGCTAAGTTCTAATAATTGAATAATACTATTATTATGATGGTATTGTTGGGTATTATAATGTGTTAAGTACCGTATGACAAGGCAGCTACGAAGATGTCGCATGACGTCACCGTAGATAGCGCCAGCCCTCTACACTATCTTTTCTATTAACTTAACTGAAGTTATAAGGAACAATGTCCGTATACGTTTATTTAGTCTCTTTTATCGGTTGATGCGTTGCTGCTGTTGATGCGTGCTGACAATTTATTGAAGTAATTCGGTGAAACAGACGCCGGTAGCTAATAATATTAATCGGTTGAAGGGGGATGTTGAGTGACCGATTGTCCGAAAATAAGGTTCCACTTAACCTTAAGGAATGTCGATTAAGCTCAAGTCAGTGGCCATAATAAATAGACGCATGCGTTCACCCTGCGTGCACCGCGGTGTGGGACAGCGCGCGGCGCCTGCGCAGCTCGATAAAGTTCATCGCACAGTGATCAGTCCGCGTTCGACTTCGCGCGGTAACGCACTATTCAATCCCAGTTCTAATTTAGTGCGGTGTTGTCGTCCGGTGACCACAATAAAACCAATAAGAAGATCAGTGCTTCCTAGACTAAATTAGAATTAAAAGGGCATCATGACGATACTCAATATGGTGAGGTTTTATTAAATTTTACCGATAGATTTGTGTATGTGCAATTAAGATTGGATTTTAATAACAATGTGAGTTCGACGTATCGGTGGCATACGATGATTAATGAACCACCCGTTAAAAACGCTTTTTCAAGTTCTTACCTTTGATAACAGCGTAAATGCAAAAGGCTCAATATTGTCTAAAATAAAAATAATATATTAAAATTATACCGGCAAATATTAAAATTGTGTTTATTAAATTGTGTTAATTTGCGTGTGCTCTCTACATTTTAATAGAAAGGAGAATAAAATTTTTGAAGGTTTAACGTCTGGGATGGATGTTGGGAATATTATTGCATCCTACCAAATCTAGGAATAGTTTTGTTCAACGAAATACTTTTGTGCTGTTGAACCCCTTACAAAGATGTGTCAACTTGTCACATCTTTAACAATAAAAATATCAGCTCTGCAACACACTAGGTAAACAAATTTAGGAGTCATGACCCGTTCACTTCAATCCGTCTGTTGATCCGTGAGTAAAACAGGCATTTTCCCACAAGTTAAAAAATTACAATAAATGAGGCGATGAACTTTTATTGACTCGAGTTATTATTTTTGTACATAAATATAAGACAATACAAAGAATGGATATTAAGAATACAGGGAAGTAAATTTAAAGGTATAACTGCCACTAAACTATTCAACTCCATAAATGATTTTTTGTCATCACATTTTTTATTTCAGTTATGTGCCTATAAACGAGTAAATAATAATATAAAGTTAACGTTCATTAAACTACTAATAGTTTAATATACGCAAATACATACATAACTCATTACAAATGCAATTACTTTTAGATGAGTTATGCGTAGAAATATTGTCAGGAAGCATAAATACCTCATTCACTATACCTGGCTGGGAGGTATATTTTTTATTAAATTTTAGAAATCGTTTCGGCCGTAATATTTATAAAAGTTGCATTTCCTGCCTCAACAATGTAGATAGGTATGTGGAGGTAAAAGTTAGATATGAATTTTTCTTAAGCACTACCTACCCTGTATATCCTCACGCTATTCTATACGTTGATATATATCGATAACATAAAAATGTTTTAAAATATCTTTAATATTAACTTTGATAAAGTCATAGAAATGAAAAATGTATATCTTAATCCCGATACAAGGCAGCTTCATTATCACAATGATTACGTTACCTTATTCCCTGTTCTGATTTTCACATCTTGAAATTTAAACATTAAAATGCAATGATTTTCATCTTTTTGGAAATTCTTAAATCTAAGGTTTTCGTCTTCTGTCTGAATCACATTAAAGAACAGATAATATAGGAATGTGTTGTACACAAGAGGGACTTGGAAAGTTTAATTGGTAGGAAAGACGTATGTTCTTAAACTTCTACATCAAACAGTTTTACATACATAGCTACGTACATATGTACACCTCATAAGCTCTACATTACCATAAACATATAAGGTAAGCACTACATTTTATGCAGAATGCAAGCAATTAGTATTTTTCTTGAAGTTACCTCAGCGTTTTAATGTCGGAAAAAATCATAATTAAAAACGAAATCTCCTAAATATAACATTTTCAAAATAACACGAAGAACCGTACCAATTTAGTTATTCTATAGTTGAAGTAAATAGGTAGTCTTTTTAATAAATATTATGTCATAGACCAGTGGTTCTATAAATACACACATTGTCTGTTCGCTATCGTTTTTGTGAGACCTTAGGGTATGAGTTATCCATATTAAATTATTCCGCTGATCTGACCAAAATCCACCTTCTAATTTATGGGATATTCTAAGTCTGATTTAAGAAATATTTGATACTTTGTTTTGTAATTATGTATCGATAAAAGGAAGCTTGCCAATTCTATATCAATGTTAAGCGAAACTCGGTAGGATTTCAAAGTAAAGATCATAAAGTAGTTTTACTACGTATTATTATTATTAGTATTGCAGAGAAGATCGAATGTTTCCCAAAATTGGACGACGGATGTCCACGTCATGATAAATTGGAATGTCGAGAATGGGTTTATAAGAACTTAAGACATATGGGGCAATTGAAAGCAAGTAGGTGTTTGTTGTTTATCATTGACACATAAGTTAATGCTAGATATCACAATTTTCTGTTGTATTATGCGTCAGTACTATTTATTGCTTACAGCAAATATCTCTGGTTTTGAGTAAGGAATTAAAAGCTTTTGTGTATTTGTGTGATTTGCCTGGATTCCGGCCAAGGTCTACACTCAGCATTTCGTACCTAAACTCCTTTCCCTTTGTCACACACGTCATCATTATACCTAAATATATGTTGTTAATTCATATACACTAATACCTAATGTTAATCTGAACGACAGGAAATCACATGAGATATTCTGCTGCGGGGACAATGTCACGCTTATATTTAATAGCTTTATAATCTCCTAATGAGATTCAGCTGGTTGCAGTGTTAGAAATATTGCAAATATTTCAGAATTAATTGTATCCATATCAAATGTCTTCTTTTTATTTGAGTATGGTTACGAATGTGGTTTCAAACTATGTGAAGCGATTGCAAAGTAATATGAATGTTTGTGACCGTGTTCTCCCATAATTGATACTGACCCTGCCTGCCAAGTGAGGAGTTCCGGATTCGTCCCCTGCCGGGGCAGGTATTTATATGGTGGATAAATGTTGGTTCTCAGTTCTAGATTGTTTGAGTTATCAACAATTTTTTTGTGTATTGTATGTCTCGTATAGTGAATGCTTTTATTTTATGGAACAAATTAAATGTAAATTCACACACGTTACAAAAAACACTGTGTTTTGATTAAGTACTGGCTTTCGAATTTGAATTGATGGTGGTATGGTATGATAACCGGACAAATCGATCCAATTTCTTAATCAGTTTTTATGTAATTACTCCCATCGGCGCACATTCAAATATACCGCATTTCCGCCGTAAGTTGAGTATTAACTAAACTTCCTTGACCACATCAATCAAAGAAGTTTGCAGCACGTATTGATGAAATAAACATATTTATGTCCATTGGTCAATGCCAGTATGCAATCTTCAAATGAAAATAATCTTAATCTCTTGTGGTAGGTAGATAGAGAATATTCGGTTACAAGTTAAGTGTTATTACTTTTTCAATGGCTTCCTTCATCTGGTTACATGTCGAAACTTTTATTAATATCCAATAAAATGAGAAGTAAAAATTTATTAATTGTATTTTACGACTTGTGTAGTATCTGAATGAATAAGAAATAACTGCATTATGCATTTTAGATAATTTACTTTACATCAAAACTTATGTATAAGATTGAAAAATGCTACAAGTGCACAAATATTAATATCATAATATAACCCTGCTGAACCTTTTGAGTTAGACCATTTTGAAGAAATCACGGAAGAAACGATTCATGGTTGTGTTAATTTCTCATCTGCTACTTGCTGATACTAAAGCCATTGGAATTGTTCTATGAAAAATACGAATCTTTGGAATCAAAATAATAAATAAATAATAATAAATAATTTGGAATTTAAAATAATAAATGATAAACAATAAAACTACGTAAATCTCTTAGCTAGGTTTTGATATTTCTAAACAAAATGAAAATGGTTATGTGTATTTCTCAAATTAATAATTTGTTACGATTTAATAAACATGTTTGCCGAGATAATCTAAACAAATGGGCGTTAATTTTGACATGCGATAAATGAGGTCGCGTTATCTCAGTTACTACAGACGGGTCACCTCGCGACTTGTCTCGACTCCTCCGATTCTACATATTTTTTTAACGAATTTCTGTTAAAACAGTCAGGATATGAGTTTCATATATATATATACAAATAGATGAACATTGAGATACATGGTTACCGACACCCAAGAATTAATTCCCGTTATACTATAAATATCACCGACTCGTTGACGGTGATGAAGGGAGCGGATAACCAACTTAGTCCTGGCATTTTGCACTGCAACCATAAAACGTTTCAAGATTGTTTCTGGAAGGACGGTAGTAGCTAGACAGATGAAGAACCCATACCATTAATACCACTAGAAGATTAAGATTCAAATTATATAGTGATGACTATTTAGAAGACTAGTGAACCTATCTATATGTATTTCACTTCAGGGTTTTTAAAATGTATTTTTGTCCCCAGAGACTTTGGTGGGCAACCATTGCAGTTATTTTAATTTGGAGTTCGCAAACACAAGCAAGAAATATAACGTAAGTAATAAGGTACAATTAAATTGTTACTAAGGTAATGTCGCAGGGCCTCCGAATGTAAATACTAACATTTATTTAACTTCGATTGGCGAAGTTGGAGAGTTACACTTAGCTGGTTGTTATCACGTACTAACCATGACTTCTTGTATGATACTTTTTACGTTAATGTTACTTGTAACAAATAATATTAATCTGACAAATATACATAAATTATAAATTAATGTCAAATATAGTAAATTACTATTAATATATCATATACTGTCTACACCACTCTCAGTGTAAGATGTGAGGTTCAAGCTGGTCAATGCGCCGTGGCAGACTTCACACACCTTTGAACAGAATATTTATAACTCTCAGATAAGCAGGTTCCGTCGTGCTATTTTGCTTCACCGAAGCAAGTTATCTTTACGTACATAAATTGAAAAAGCAGAAGTGCGTTTAACATCCAAACTCAAGCCTCTTATGAGGAAAATCGACGTTCAAACCACTAAGCTTTCACCACTAACGAAATGCATTGCATGCACTCAATTGTATGCCTATTGTGTATCAGGAGTGGTGTCAAGTTACATGGAATTTAATACCCATTCTTCCTAATTAGTTCATTCGGTAGTTAACTGTATTTGCGCCGTCCTCATTCTATAGAGTTGTTTATTTAGAGTCATGATTTATAGTAATTTGTTGCGGGTAAGTAATTGAATAAATTGAATTAAGACCCGATTTGTAAGTGTAGCCAATTAAGATCAATGATTCCATCATCCGCCCCTATTAAAATTAACGATGTTAGTTTAACGAAACATTGGGTTTTGCTCTCAACCAACGCTACATTTGTAAAAGGATTTTTATGTGGTCCAAGGCAGTACTTTTAATGCTGCTAATTCAGCCGTGAAGCTTTCTTTGAATTTGATTCCCGTCTAGTTCTTAGAGTTGTCGGCTTTATTTACTGTGCACCTAAAGTAAGTATGCCCTATTTTGCCTAACGCGGTCTTTTATCTTAATAATATTAATCCTTTTTGATCTGGTTCAAATATTGATTGCGTTGAAGTATTAATTGTTGTTCAAAGATATTTTTTTATTAAATTATGACGAATTACGCCACGAATGTTTTTTGTTTTTTCTTAATTTTAATACAATAAAAATTTAAACTAGTTAATTTAGTATATACAGACCATAAGACATTGTTTGTGGTCTATGTAGTTCTTATTGTATAACTTTCATGATGTGTTAAATGTTAAACATTATGTTTCCTAAATCGGATGTAGAATGTTCGATAATTAGAATAAAGTAATATGGTGCAGGCCGGGTTTAATATGAAACTAATTTTTAATTTCTCTCTCTCATAATATGGATAAAGACAACTCGGACGTACGACGTACGACGTACATTTATTAGTATACACGCTGTTTGAAGTACAATTTGCCACGTTTTATGTTAACAAAAATAAAAATAATAAGCACATGTTGCTTTAAATATTTTTGTAATATAATTATTATATTATAATGTGATAACAATATAAATACGAATATTTACATATACGTTAATACATCGATAAAATCCAGTGCCCTCAATTATTTAAGTTTTCGCCAGCGCTTTGCGATTAAGCTCCGTAAGTAAGTTTTTGTAGTTCTTGATGAACTTGTTTAGTTTCTGCTTTATGCAATTATTTCCTGTGCTTTACATCGTAAGACTATATTCAGCGTTGAACTCCTGAATTTTACTTAATATTATGTGAAAATATATGTAATAAAATTTGATACTTTTCGTTGTTTCTTAGAAAGCTGTCAATAATTCTTAGTGTGAAACAAACTTGAATTAGCCGATTCTGTGTTTTTTTACATATTCTTACAAGGTGAACCAATCACCAGAATTATTAACATATTTAAAGTCAATTTACATAAGTAAGATGTTCGTGTTTTTTACTACTGTACCGATAAAGATAACATTAAGTACATCTTGTAAATTGATGAGGACGCTACAAATAAACACATGAAATAATGAAGAGGTCAAGCAACTTTCGATGTATAGTGCGATAACATTTACTACTATCAATTATTTTAACCTGTATTACAATTTGCAAAAAAATATAATGAATAGACAGGACATAAACACACTCTTATTAGTGTTTATTTGTAAAAAATAAAATTTGAAAAACGATAAACTTCAACAGTCGTATCTAAAGCTATTAGGTAAAGTACTTGTTTTTATGTCGTATATATATATATATATATATAATGGTCCAACATAATCAATTTCTAATACCTACGCTACGGTTTTAGTTACAAGGTTTTTTATAATAAATAAACATTCACACCCTTCTTCCCCTGCACTAGGTATCCACGTGTTGGAGGCAGTACAAAAATACACAAATGAGCCATTATAAACACATGACTCTTCGATGTTTATCTCTCACGTGAACGTCTGCTCCGGCCGAGCATCGAACTCTGAATCTCTTGCTCGACAGAGGGGTCACTATCATGAAGAGGGCCTACAAACTATTTTCTTATACGTTGTGTGTCACTGACTCCTACAACTTTAAGTAGGTACCTATGTTCCAGCGCATTAGTAATGGGGCGGATTTTGTTTAAATTACGACCATCACGTACTTAGCGTAAAAGAATGACTTACCTTTCACGACTTGCGGAGTGATATAATTAAAATCGTTGTTAAACAAACCGATGAAGTATATTACTTTTAATGACACGCACTATCCTTTTATATCCAGAGACTTAATGGACGCCGAGACTTTCTTAAAACTAGTCTAGTGAGGTCCCCTATAAACCGCAACATGTCATTTTATCCTTTTTGTGTTGCCCAGTGCACAACCTATTAATTTAATGGAAATAAATAGGTCCTGCTCCACACGACATGAGTACTAATTAAAGCTATTGGGTCTACCGATTATCTATGAGCTTCAATTTATTAGTAGCCCACGCGTATATATCTCCTCATACTTAAGCACTCTGCTTTTGTGCGGTTTGGTGTTAAGAGTCAGTGTCAAACGTGCCGGAAGTTCCTGTACTGACCGATGGCTTCGTGTGTGGTTAAACCACCGCTATCAAACAGAGACCGATGAACTGTCGTGCTCTCCGATGGTCGAAAGCGCTCAGGATAATTCGCCAGTAGCGGTCACCCATACTACCGAACACTTCCAGTCGTAACTCGATTGATACAAGCCATTGCGCTGGATGCGCTTGTTATAGCTATGGCTCCCGTGAAATAATATTTGCGCTGACATTTCTACAAAACATTTCTAAATATGCGAGGCGAAAACCTTGTCTCGCAGGTCCCAAGTACTCGTACTTAAAACTTCACAAGCCGACAAAGAAACAACCGTAATACACACACGTCACTCGCCTACAATACAAAACGTAATAACGTAAACTTGTTTTTATAATCAATCCTTAAGACAGTTGAAGCAAGCGGTTTTATAACTTTTTCAGAAGAGCATGACATAATAAAAGGATTCATCTCAAAAGATATCCGTTTCTGTCGCTGTAGAGGCTAGGAATAGATTTGTTATGATTTATTTTAACCTCGGAGCATTGATATTTTTACGATGCAGTCGTAATGTTTTTATTCTGTGGAGGTGTTTATTTGATATACTGATTTATTATTCTTAACAATGACTGCAGTAGGCGGACCTGCATTAAAATGTTTTATTAATTTGTACATTTCAATAAAAGCATCAAATAATATAAAGAATTAACTTACTGAAAATAGGTTAACATATTCAGTTGTTGTAATATATATTGTTGGCTTGTCGCTTGGTTACTCCACACTCCACGAGCATTCCATTTAACTAGAACTGTCTTTGAGTCCAGTTATTTATAAAAGGTCGTTGAGCGATTTAACGTATATTGTATTTTTAGTTTTTAAGTTATTTGTTGCATATAATTTTTTTGTAATGCAGAACTTCTTTCTATTAATTAGAACGTCCGTTTAAAATTAGATTTGCGGTATTCGATGACTCATAGAAATGTTAAAAATTGGCATTAAGTTGTAAAATTATCTTGTAACTCTAAAAATTTTGTCAGCGTGCTGGTTATACTATTAATTGTTATAGTAAACAGGCTTTCACTGTCACATGGTGCCCCGCTGCTATGATATCCGCTTCATACAAGAAAAGATAATGCACGTCACGCAAATTTATCTCGGTTGAAACAGTTTTTTCACGTTTGAGATCAATACAGAGAACTTCACGTAAATCTGCATCCTTATGATATTTTTCGTTACTACATCAATCTACCATTGATTTTCGCTCATACAACAAATTTAACAGTATTTACGGATAGTAAATACTCAAAACGTGCTCAAAGGAGGGAATTAATTTATTGGAATATTTTGGAGAGTACAACTTATCTTATTATTGTTTGTTTCGTACTGAACTTATCGTAATCGTCAGTAAACACCTACACGTAGGTTACATAAACTGGCACCTTTCTCCCGAACGTTTCTAATTCTACTAAAACAGAGACATTGCGTAATGATTCGATGTGTTGTATTGCGACTGAACTTTTATGTCGGGCCCTTAGAACCGCAAAATACGTCGCATTTCACACTGTAGACACGGAATGTTAGCAACCGCGCACAACTTTCTTAATTTTAAAGGCTGTCTAGATTTATAACAAGTCGCTAATCGTTCTGTAAGACATTTATTTTAACGGTTTTATTATGAAACAGATAAAAAAACCTTGTTTTCATTGAGCGGTATGCTCAAAAGTAAATGAAATAAATAGGTTTTATAAATCTTATAAAATTTCTATTGATTGATATTTTGCACTCAAAATTGAGTAGGTACTGATTGATAGTTTATTTGTTGATATTATTAAAAAAACCGTCATTCAAAAATTACCTTTCATCCGGTTTGTTTGGATTAGCTATAGTTATAAGGTATCAATAACTCTATGGTCCATTAGCGTCCTATTGTTGAAGTTGGAAAGGTACTATGCTTCTTTAGCAATGATTATTCGTGCCTATGAAGGGGTGAGTGTCCAGTCCAATGTCGGAGATTCATTCGCCAAAACAAACCTTAACGATTGCTACTTGCGGATAACAACTCCCTTCGTAGCCCTGAACCCTGAAGCGTGCTGCTCTGGTAGCTTAGTTCCGTTATCTACATAACCATAATGCCAGTAGATAATTGACCCGATTCCCAGCCAATGTCGTAGATACATACTGTAACATACATACATACATTATCGTCTTGAATACTTTTGCGAAGGTACGTATCTCTATTTTAATTAATGATGCGACATCATTCGCATAAATAATTCGCATAAATAAATTATATTTAACACATTAAGGGTACTGTACCGATGTAAATTATAAACAACGAACGTCCCTACTAACAAATTTTAAATGTTGTTACTTTCAACCTATATAAAATTGAAAACAATTTTTTACCGATTATTCTACATGATCAGGAGTAAATAACGTAATCATGACAAAAATTATCGGTACAAACACAGAGCTTTGGTTACCATAATAGTTAAAAAAGGGAGAGGGAGGGGGGGGGCGGGGAGTTGGTTGAATGAGAAGTAAGATATCTTTACTTTGTTTCCTTTTGATGCTATCACGCAAATACAGTCTGATTCCCTGGTGACACAGGTATTACGGACATTTAATTAGTACATCACAAACTACATGACCCATGAACAAATGTTTATCGGTAGACACACAGTAGGCCTGACATTTTTTTTAATGGTAGTAGCCGACAATCGAGCAGACGAGCCACCCGATGGTAAGTGGTCACCGTCGCCCATGGACATCGGTAAGGCTAAACGTATCACTGATGCGTTGTCGGTCAAGAACACGTCAACAGGTCAAGACCCCAGCCGGAACACGACGAATCGTTTGGCGGCTGACTCGAGTAGGAGAGTGGTAGCTAGCCAGGCAGGCTTCACGGAAAGATAATTATACCAGTAATAATATTAATGACTTGATAATAATACTGATGATATAATCTTCTTACGCTTCTTACGATAACCCTGTTCTGCCAGCATGGCAGCATATTCTAGGTTGCCCCTATACGGTCGAATACTTAGACATGAATTATTTTTAGAACTTGTAGAATAAATATTATCCCCAGGCACGAAGACATCAGAGACGCCATAATGTCTCTGGTTCACATGTTCCGGGTGTCAGAAGACAAGCTGGAACGACACGAGTACCGGGAGAAGGCGCTCGGAGAATCTCTCAAGAAGTCGATCGCCAACATAGAGAGAAAGCACAGGGTCCTCGACCCACTCAAAGGCATGATCTCGAGGCTAGACGATCGCATTTATAATGTTGAAAATATTTTTCTACAGGTTGGTTTGTTTCTATTTGTATCCGCAGGTAATATTCACAACACGTTTGAGTGACCGTGTGATTTTGGATGCTCAGTTAATATAACTATTAATTGCGATTAAACTGATCATAATAATCACCAATGATTATGTCACAAGAATTTTATATATATAAATTTACCATCGGCTTAATATTGTTAAGTAGCTTACACGACACTTATTTCTTCATCGTGTTGGTTTTAAAGAAGGTGGACACGGCCTTTCATATTAGTGAGTATGTAAAGTTTTTTATTTACTTTCCACACCCCGAAATATGTCGGAGTAATTTTATGGATTTAATACACATATTTACAATTAACATAATTCAAAAATCTGTTTCTTTAATATGTTCTAATATCGAAGCGTATGAATATGAAGGAGTCTATTCAAAATTACTTGATCATCAATATAACTAGGAACTCCCCACGGGCCATATGTTATTGGTTTCTTGAAATATGTTCGAAGGTTGAAATACGAACAACGCGCATTTTTAGGTGATAATATAGTGGGCGGATTTGATGGCAACAAAGTAATTTGCAACAGAGATCACAGAGAATGTTGTAATAATCTAAGAACCCAATTTGTTTTTGCACAAAACCGATTACCACACTTACACCCGATAGTGATCAACGAATATGCTCATAAAATATTGTCATCCAACTCCTTCAACATAAGGAATATTTGGTGTAAAAGGTACCATGATATTTAATGTAGTTATAATAGTAAGTGGTCAATGTCAGCAACATGTCTTATTTTTTAAATAACCTTAGCGACATTTCGGTCGTAAAAGGCGTATTAGAGTTTGACACGGCACACGCGTAGGGTCATCATTAGTATACACGGTGACGACCATGCGGCAGAGAATTTATTTATAATGTCGTGATATGGTCGTGCAGTTATACGGTTGTATGTACAGACCTCATATCGATAGAAATGTCTTCTGCATTGAAATATATATATTCAATCCGCTTTTATTTAATTATCATAACCTACGTCAGTACAATCAATAAAATAAATAATTACAACAAGTTATCAAACTTGTTATATGTTGTAATAAGTAATAGATGTTTGATGTCGATAACAAAAAAAGTTAATCTTATGCGAAATAAGTTGCAATGTCTCTACAGCAATCTTTTCGCTATATTTAAAAAAGTGCTGCATTGTCTTTTGCTTTTGATATCGTACTCGGAAATATTACCTTTCATGTTCTCATATAAATATTTTTAATAACGAAGTCTTTTGACAACGAAATCGAAAACTACTCCAGCGAATACAGCGAATGTTATTTTTATCTATTAGAAGCTTGTTCACTAAATCACAAATGTTTTTTTTTATAAAAAACTAATTTCGGACATCGATGCCGGCTGTGTGTGGGATATGTATGTAAGATAAAGGCCTTATATTCCGAAAGTGGCCTTATTAAGTGTTACTAAGTAATCGTCCAACTCCGTGCTGCTGCTCCATATGTCGTGAGAACGGTAAAGCATGGCGTCAGCATCCCCATTTCCACCGTCAATCAATGTTTACAAATAGACAGGAATTTTAGACATGGCAGGAAAGTAACTTAAGTAAACATAAAGTGCCTGAATAGTGTAACGTTCGGAATTGAAGTATAAATGTCTACTCAGCTGTAAGTCTATGGTCAAAGGGCATTGTAATGCGTAACCGCATTTCCAGTAAGTCCTGCGGTGGTGTTGTAATGGACTGATTTAGAGCTTTCCGTGAAATGTCTGAACATAGTGCGTTATACGCTTTTTAATTACATACATTGATAATTTTCCCATATAATACATAAAAGCATAAGAACATCATGTAGAGAAAACTTATTATAAGAACTTATAAAATTTTCATTAAACACAATTGATTTTAATTTTACTTAATATGTGCATTACAATATTAGAAATATCGTTATAATTATTATATGAGGCTATCTAATTAGTGTATTACTAAAAGAAAAGTTTCCGACTCAGCAATTAAAAACATTGGTAATAATCGAATTATAAAAACAATTTATTTTTATAATAAATACGTGGTGTTGATAAATATTAACAATACGTCACAGGTGTATCTAACATTGTTAACAGAAAGAAGAAAGAGAAAAGGAAACAATAAAGAAGACGCATGAGAGTTTAGCTGATATCCAGGCCTCGATCCATGCGCTTACAGCGCTAGTCTCCAAAAACCGTAAGCCCACAGGTGAGACCTCAGCACTGGAGACCAACTTGACAACGGATGACGAGACCCTGAGCAAGAGGTTGGACGCGACCGACGCCAAGATAGACATGGTTAAACTGGAGATAGAGAACCTTAAGAATATTTTCAATAAGGTAACCTACATTTATTTACTTCTGGTCATTAAGTTTCTTTTACACTAATTGTAGAATATAAATTATGTTTCTTTTAAGATTAACTCAAGTTTAATGCAATCTACTAAGTATATCAGTAATTCTGTAAACAGGTGTAACCATATTTTGAACAGTGAAATTGTTTTGATGACGAGTAGGCGGTATAGATAATTTTGTTAACTTATCGTTGTATCTAAACTTTTTATAAAGCTACGGTGTAGTGTACAGTAGAGTACATGTATTGTAAATACCCACATAAGAGGAATAGGCGTAATGTCATTGCAATTTCAGGACGTTCTCCGTGCTATGTGTCTGGAAATGTCTTCGGACGTAAATCCATTGGAAAGGCACATTTCAGAGGCGGAGAAACTGCTCAACAAGTACGAGTTGAAACTGAACGAATACAACGGAAATTCTACCAAAGTGCAGACTGATTTTGTACCGCTCAGCGAAGTGTCTCTCGCTGATGAGGCATGGCATAACAAAATGACAGAAGGTGAACAAAATTTTACCATAATTGTAACAAAAGAGGGGAGTAGTTAATCACCTACCAGAAGTATCTTGAATCAGATTGCATATCATGTCTTTCTCTAGATGAATGAACTGATTTAGAATGTCTACAAGCAGTTTTAACTCCTAAGCGATTAATTGCAGGACACCTGTCTCTCGTCGTAATTGAGGTCTGTCAAGACACCATCACTATACAACCCTCTAGGTATTATTATTATCCATCGTATCTACCTTTAAAATTTTGCACAGGCTTAACTTATTTCACGTCATCATGACATTCTCAGGTATAGTAAAGCTTTACTCACGATGTTTTCTTTCATCGAAACAAGTAATAATTCATTTATAAAATGATTCATTGAAAAATTTCAGTTGCTAGAGACAGCTAGTTACTCACTTCACGATGGCTGTAATATATATATGAATAGTATATTGTAGTGATACGCCACAACATAAGAAAACGTCAATGTCACATAAATTCCATATAGTCAACTGACAAGTGATACTTGGATCAGTGATCCCATGATTAAGATGGTATGTTAAGGGTGGTACTTTAACCCTATGTTGGTCGCTCCATCAATAGACCTCTACTATTACTAGCAGTGACCTGTGATCTGCACTTGACGGCTTATGATCCGCTTATCTGTGTACGGTGGATTTTATGTCCCACAGTGATGGAACGCCAAGAACAAGATATAAAGAAGATACAGAAGCTTCTCTCAGATGCTGAAAGCATGTGGAAGGATCTGCCGCGCCTCGCCGACCTGCAACGTGCCACCAACTACACTATCGAGCATGTCACCGACCTGCAGAAGAACCTCAGCGATACAAGTGAAAAGTGTAAGCACCTCTTTAGCCCGTATAACGACGAGAAACCGCAATTACTTTATGTAAATGTTTAACATTAGCTCCTCCTGAGATGCTTATCCACAAAGCTGTTTTAATATCGTAGCGTTTGACATCAATCGTCGGAATTAAGTTACGCGAGTAATTTTAGGACTCAGATCACAACTGACTAGTCTACATTTCGTCCTACTGACTAGCTGTTAAACTAGCTAAATAATTATATCGATTCGATTTCTTGCTACTTTTGTTTGATTGTAATCACAGATTACATATATGAATACTAAGCACATGTATGGATTACAGCTGTGCTCAAGATCTCGACTAAGCTGCGAGAAATGAACGATCGCTTGTTAGCAACTAACGAGGACATCCAGCAGAGCCTCACACAGGGCAACACCTTAACTGAGCGCGTTTATAGTGACATCTCGCGGAGTTACGAAACACTACGAAACCAGGTAGGTACCCTCGCACTATACATTCTCAGGTACGTGATGTGTGCTCGTAATGTGTTATACATTTCAAGTAAATAAGTTTAGATAATGAAACCGCAGAATATTCAAAGGTAGAACTTGAGAATTACATTTATATAATATTTATATGATTTGATGATGATGGCCGTGCGTGCGGAAATCAACGTTTCCCCGTTAAATATGACAGTAGTAAATATTTAAATTATTAAATTGTTTACTAATAAATAAAACTTTTTTACTTAGGCTTACAACTTTTAACTTTTGGATGAATGGTTTTTAATAAACTATTAATACAATTCTTTATTCAGTGTCAAGGTTTTTTGGCCATCATTTAGTGTACATTTGTTTTTTTTTCCGGAAGACAGAAAATTCATACTTAATTGAGAAATTATTTCCTGATATAGTCCTCAAATAATTATATTACTATATCATGAATGATGTTACATCCTCAGTAAACACCTGATGATGACGATATATAAAACAAAAAATACATCGTAAATGCTAATAAGTATATTAATAAGTCATCTAGTAATGTATTCAAATTGTATTTTTGCCTTTAACACAAAAAGTTTGCAAAGTGTGCCACCCACTTGAGCGCGAGATCAATATCTACTCCACAGATTGAAGAGGTTTCCAAGAATGAGCACGTAATGCTTCAAACGGCAGACACCGTGATCTCCACAAAGAAGCTTCTAGAGTATGGAGTGAACCGAATACTGCTGGAAGTCGGTCAACTTATTGCGAACCAGGGCAATAACTTGAACAACTCGATGAACACCAGGTACATATGTCTTACTATTTGGAATAATCATGGTTTTTTTCCTTAATCACTCACAACATGACCATCTGTGTGAATATTGTGTAGCTATGAAGCTTGTAACCTATTTATATAAACGATATTCGTATGTACCTTAAATTGAATGAAAATGAAATTAATTAGTTAATCATAAATTTTTCAATTTCTTGCCCTAAAACTTTCAGACCTAATGAAACGATAGAAATACGTTAGATATATTTAAATATATATATTTAGATCCGTATTGTGCTTGTCAGGATTATTTGGTTAATTATTGGCTCTTAAAAGCGGAAATGGATCGAAAAATACTTGTATGAACAATGTGTTTGTCTCGTAGATTCGACAGCATCCAATCATCAATAGTGGATAACCAGACGGCCGCGATGCAGAACCTAAGCAGCAATATTGAGACAGAAATGGCGCAGGTGTGGCGGCAGATTGGCATCATGTACCAGCAGCTCACCTCGAGCAAGACCAGCCTCGACAGACTAACCGTGAGTTTAACGCGTGACTCAATAGCTTAGTTGGTACCCTGGTCCCGGCCCAACTTAATTTTTCCTTGTTTGTTTGTGATACCTCATAACTACGTATATACGCTGAATTCTTCTTACATTCACGTTTATATTGTACATTTATGATGTTTTATGACTTACAGATAACCCAGCGGTGTCACTTCGCTCATTAAAATCAATACAGAGTACGCGTAGATCTCTCAATCTGTAAGATGGCGTACATACAATTATGTGTTATTACATTGCGTAAAAAATAATATATTTAGTTCTGTAAACAAATACACATATTCGATGGCCCTCTAGATCTTCCCGGATTCGATTAGGACAGTTTGTTCTAGCGGTCTTCTTGTTCTCAATGTTAAAGCACCTTTTCAAAAGAAAGAAAGAAGTAGAAGCAAAAAATGACGTGCATAAGGATATATATATGGAATACCTAAATGATTAATGGATTTTGAATTTTAATTGTAATTTGGAGGTATGTGTGTTCCATTGCAAGTGAAACTTACGAAGCCCAAGACATATGGTCAACGTCCCTGTGCAACTAACAAACTCACTAAAATTCTTAAATAATCGATGGAGTGCTGTAACATTTCTGTGTATCTGCAGGACCGAATGGCGCAATACGTTAACGACAGTTCTACTACCATGGACAGCGTGAAAGACAAGGTACGTTCGACAACGAGCTCCGCTCCGTCGTGATAAGGGTGTGGTAGTAATGTCGAACGGTGTTTTCCCAGGTGGGCGCTATAACGGCACGCATGATAGAGGTGGACGACAATTTGAATTATTTGCTGGGCAGGCTGTCGCTCGTCACGCAGGAGTTCGGACAAATTAAAACGGGACTCGGCGAAGCGCTTGATAAAGCTAAGACCGGCCTTCGCGATGTGCAAAATAAAAAAGAAGGTACATAAATACCTCCAATGTATATAGTATAAACAACTTGCTTGCTATTTAATTACGTCATTGAAACAGTCTAACGCAGTAGCGTCCATACCAGTACGTGTATATTAACATGAAGTTTCTTTGCAGACAAAGGCCCCGGTCCACACAAAGCCGAAGATTAATAGAGCGCAAACAAAACTCAAAATAACACCAAATTACATAGATATTATTTAAGGAGCAAATCGAGGATAGGTTTTAGCACGATAACAGCTCATGCCATAAGTAAATAAAACTCTTTCAATATTAACTTTTGCAAATATTTAATCTCTTTCATAATTGTGGATCTATAATATTTATATTGTACAAGTTATATGATACAATTAAATTACCGTGACATATCCGGATGTCACCGAGTGAGCGCGCGAACTCAACAATCAATGTACAACTGGCGGGTTCCATAAACAAAACTGTGAATCGATCCACTGTACAACCATAATAACAATATTGATTGTTAATTACATATTGATCTTAAATAATATACGTACACAAATTATTTGTCTCCGACTTGTTATTCCGTAACTGATTACAACCTCATTTTTCTATGTGCAATATCAATAACAAATTACCTATATCGATAAATAATTACATTAAAAATTCGTGCTCCTATTAGTGAACTTGATATTGTAATAATAATTATACATTTTAAATTGTAGAAACACTCAATGCAATACAATTAAGAATCATAATATATGATAATCGAAAACAACATTTTTCGTAGTTACAATGTTCTGCTGTTTGTGTACTTGGTAAATTTAATAACTGAGTCAGTTAAAAATCTATTTTTGGACGTTTTTGTCAACTAAATTACAACAATTATAAATTCACATGAACACAAAATTGTCAATTCAAAGGATGACGATTTTTGGCACGTTATCCATAAACTGGATATATTTTATTACTGTTAGTTGTAAAAATAGTGTTATTTCATTGGAATGTTCTCGTATAGTCGATAAGATTATAAATTAACTAAATACATTAAAGGCATATCACCCTCGCCTACCGAGGGGCAAGTAGACGTTGTATCATTTGTCCCTGACATTACAAAAACAGATTTTTAACTTAAGTACATGATTAAATGCGATGGTTCTCAGTTCGTACAAAAACTAGTAGCACGATTTGGAATGGAATATCACTTAAAGGTAAATCTAACACATTCGTTGTAATCAAACAGCCTGAAGGGTCACTAAAGCTAACTCAATCGGATCAACGCAAGACAAGGCCCGGACCGGCCCGCGAACCGAACAGAACGAATGCTTGAAAACGAGTACATTACGCGAACCAGTCGCTTTTAAATCCTATATAAACACGTCTGCATCTCACGTCGCCTATAACATAAGGTACAACAGTATTTCAATACAAACTCATCAATTGACAATAATGTGCCAAACAATATTGAATTAAATCTAATATATAGACGAGGCATATTCTCAATGGCAGTGGCATCCTAACACCCATTCACGAGTAGCACTTGAACAATGCTTACATACGAACCTCTATATGTACACCGATTAATGTACATGCTATATTAATGCAAAAGATATTTACAAAATCCTAATCAACATTGTCAAAAAGCACTTAATAACCATCCCTCGACCACTCCACGAACCTATCCCAAATAGTAAGATATCCGAAAGGAAATTAAGTTATACGAAAATTGTGCAAAAACGTTTGAATTACAAAGACGTGTACAGTAACATAAGTGGCTCGTGTTTGCCGTCCCCGTCATTATAAAGATAACAGTGACACTAGACGTGAAAACGCGTGTAACAACTCAAAATGGTATATCAAAGTGATATCAAAAGCTCGAGTATGAATGTACGAGAAGCTTCCTAAGTGAAGTAAGTATCTCTAGTCGTCCATGAGACGAACGGTTCATGTCTGCGACATCTACTGTGTACAAAACGACGCTATTGTGCGTGTCTCTTCCCGCACACATCCCGCCGTCCTCCCTCGCTCACTTTCTGTGATCCACACTAATATTCGTCAATCGGATTGGATCATTTAACAAATCATGCAGCGTTATCGAAGTCATTCGAGACCCGTCGTGCAACATCGGTTTGTGACCAAAGACAGAACCAATCAAAAAAGAGGTCATTCGATATTTTGTTTGCCCTCTTTACCAGACGTTTGCATTCTCATTAATGTGGGTCACGAAGCGCGAGATCTAAACCGGCTCTTCTGCGACAAATTCAATAAAATTCGGCTTAAAACAGCGCCGCAGCTCAAGCGAGCGCCCGATCCCTACTACATATTTATAATATATATTATATACTCCTTAATTCTCGTGTGTAATTGTGCAGTAAAAATCTCAACGGGGCAACGGAATCCTCTCAATAGTAAACTGTGAACACGCGGCGCGCCGGCGACGCACCTATAACGGTATAACCGTCGTGAATACAAAAGTACACACCAGCACAAAGGTCCACCAGTTTTATAAATTACTCTCACTACTCGATTCATATAAAATGTCACCCTCTACCAGTTACGCCGCTTCATCTATATCGTGGCTACCGTTACTCCTACGTCGCCAAAGGATTCATCATTCAAGCCCACTATCGATATAATTTCATTACATTATCTAAGCGATACAAATGCGGCCGGACATAAAGGTGATGTTAGCATACCCTAATACCGAACACACATACCGAGTATATTATTCCCAAAGTTATACTAATTTGTTTCTATACGATGGAACTTACATAGGAAGACACGACTATACATTATACTCCCTGAACGTACGTAACACGAAATCACGCCCTCACGCAGCACACGTCGAAACGAGGAGGTTGTGAAGATGTTGCTTTAATATTGCAAACCGAGAGGTGAACATAAAGGCGTCTTGAGGCGTCCACGAACCGAGGTAGTAAATATACCAAGAATCCAGTCACCTCAGATCTACGTCAGAGTAGCTAATCCGACATGTTGTCTACACTTGTGAGCCGTGGCACTTGAAACATATTAGCTTACTTGATATTGACTTTGATAGGTACGACTCATACTAAGAGGTGAAAACAGTTTGACGATTAAATAACTATTCATGAAACCATTGGAATTGATTTACAACTTATTTTTATTGGAATGGTCAATGAACTCATTTAATGTACGCACTTACACTACCGCGTATCGATAAAACTCTGAGGGTCACACGTTTTTAATCTGTCCGGGAGATACAAACAGACTATATGCAAATATGACCCGCTAAAGAATCTGGCATTATAAATATTAAAAAAATAAGTTTGAACCATAATAGAGTATTAATGTTCACCTCATTTTTATGTTGGTTAGGTATTCCAGTTGACCAATATAAACTCACGTTGTAAACTACCACAGCAGGTACGCATTAAGGACGTCAGGCTAGATACTACGACGTAGCGTGTGATGACTAAAATCTAGATGTTAAACAAAAAACGCACGCGTGCGAACAGGAAGCTAAGACCGCGATCGCCACCAACACACATGACCACCCCATAAATCCGAGGCACTTAACGACCTTAACAGTAATGATATTCTACTACTCACTAGTGGTACCGAATGTTAGCTCGTTGTCGGCCCGCGAGGGACCCGTTGATACAACGGGTGTGACACGTTTAAAGCTATGGACATGTTTCACGTACTAACCTTTAATAAAATCTAACCTAACACGGAGAGAAGGGAGCTATCGTACATGTATAAAGTACTTAACTATTTACTGATACTCGGCTCTTAAAACGTACTGCCCGTCGACCGGTGCGATTACAAACTCGGTGTAATAAAATGAGTATTGGACTCCATAAAAAGGTCTAACGTCGTGTCGTTTTAAAAATATAGTGTTCTCCTCGTGAGCTTCCGATAAATCTGATCGAGTGCAATAGTGAAAATAGTCGTACTGTAGAATGAGCCTGCCTACACTCGTACTTTCCGTAACATTATGAATAGCCTGTGGTTCACAGTATACGTAGATGCCACATCACTCGTACACACCTACAAAGCGGATGGTCACAACGTCCACGCGTGATCTATGTACATATCGACAACTTGCTATAACAAAACAACAATTACTCTTTATGTAGGTATACTTTAAAATTGTTGCACATCCTTATGTACACATTTAATGAGTTCAGTTACATTTCACCGAACGTAACATCAATAGGGATTCAGTTCCCGCATGGCACTTCACATTTGTCTCGATTAATGGACTTTATTTAAAGCTGATTTTGTATGTCAATTCCTATAAATATTATAATACATTTAATTACCTTGCAGTCGAGTAGCACTTAGTGTGGACAATATGAATCGATAAAAAAGTAACACCTAGCGCGGTAACAACACAACAAAAAACGGCGAATCGGTGCAGCGCCCGTTGGTCTGGAGTCTAGACCGTTAGTACTCAAACTCGTTGCCTTTACCACTCCCCTTGGGTTTCCAACATTCTTTAAAGCTCTCTAAGCATTAAGGTTATGCATAAAAATGTAAAGAAACAAACATAAAAAATACATGAAGTCCATATTTTCTATCAGTTGGGACAACAGGAATAATGTAATCATGTAATCGAACCAAATGAATCATATTTTTATTTTACAACAAATGGAAACAAATATTTTATTTATCAATTGCCACAAGATCTATTTTCATCTATGTTTCTACTGCCGTCTTAAAAGCCTAAACTGTCTGCAAGGAGGCGTTATCGGTCACCACGAGAAAGACTGGTCTAGACCGATATCCCAGTGGGCTGCTACATATCTACTCATCGTGAGACACGTCCTAATCGATGCCTCATCGATGCATAAAAATTTCTAACCATCCACTTCATCGATTCGAAGTGCCATGAAGGGTATTACAAAATATTAATCTTATGTACATATTGTCGCTCAAAGATAAGAGTTAGAACTAACGTCTAGGTTAGGTGTGAGGATATAAAAGGTGCTTCGCGGGGTTTACCTCCGCGTGCTCTTGGAGGAGGGGCGCGAGTGAGACTGCGTGTGGGGGGTCGCGCCCCCCCCCCGCTCCTAACTGGAGCACGACGCCGCCGATACGGGCGACAAGGGGGAGTCGCGCGGGCAGCCCGACAGTGTCACCACCACCTGTCGGAAACTTACACTTTACTAAATAGAAGTCGCACTGTATACATAGATTAACTTGTATTTTCCCTACAGGAACTTAAAATAATTTGGAACAAATATAATACAGGATGAGGTAAACTTAGATCTCACACATAGCGATACATTTGTAACTAACTATGAACCAAACTTCAAAGAAGCTTCAGTTTTCTGTAACCCCATAAGTTAGTACGCATTTTAAAAGTATTTGTTGCTCAGTCTATGCACTTCACATCCAAATGCAAATAAGAATGCATAACTACATGTATCTCAGGTTAAATTGCTCATTAATACTAAGATGCACAGTAATATTACCTTATTGAAAACATAATTTAAATACTACTGATTAGAACTTATTTTAAAAACATTTGCATTCGAGATGGAAGGGTGGTAACATGTAACAAGGTCTAAGTAGGAATAATACTGGTTTCAGAGTCAGTCTTGGTCAGCAAGACTGAGGTTATTTATGGCTGTAGATAGACTGCTATAACTGAAATATCTTGATGTCTGCTATTTTTGTATGAGAAAAAGATAAAAGCAGTGCTTAATGCCGATTGTGGTCTTATAACATTTGTCAATGACCTCAAACAAAATACACAATGTTGCAGCTTGCTTCATGACAAATGTAAAACATGTGGTGTTGATC
>DWPT01000503.1:0-23638 GCA_018251895.1 Agathymus mariae mariae
ACAAGAAATGTCAAAGTTACTAATTATCTCTAACGTTCTATTAAGAAAAGAAAGTTGAGTCGTTTCTAACGGTGTGGGATTTTGTAATAAACGAGCGAATGTATGTAGTCGACAGTAGGTACGTGGATCTCAGAACACGATGCAGTGAAACCTCGTCGCAACGATGATTAATGGGAAGCTGAAAACTAACGATGTATCCAACATTGTAAACACAACCGTTCCCATGATGTACATACAACTAAATGAGACAGAACTAAATAATTTATTAAAACATTTATCTGCTATAACTGACGAATAAAAAGACAAAATATTATTTAAGCATATATTACAATTTTAACTGATCGCTTTCTGTACATGAAGGATATGTGAAAAAATAATATAAGGGGCTTTCTCAAAAACGGCTTAACCAATTTATGGTTTTATGGTTTTAAGTTAAGTTATGGTTTTAACGAATGTAGCTATTGCATATGCATCGCTCAATATTTTTAAATTCCTTTCATTGCATTTCGTCCTTAAGTAAAAATATAGTATACCTAATAGTATTATATATGTCATAGAACGAGAAAAACCCAGTCCTAAAATAATGTAAACGCTATTTCTAAGCGTAAGGCGCAATGTTTTGGTACGGATACGATTTGAAAATGTAAGGACTTTCTTCCAGCGAAAGAAATGCAGGTTACCAATACATATACGACAACAAAACAGAAATACTTGAATTCAAAAATGATTTGACAAGGTCGGCTATTTTGTCGAAAAACTGTTTATTAAATATATAGTTGTAGTTTACTATTATATGGTTTAATAAAAAAAAACTACGTATCAACTTTACAATAACAAGGAGATCTTAAGTGAGATTATCAGTTTTGTTGTCGTCATAATTGCGCCTAGACAACCATCAATGTACAGTTACTCATAACATTAGTCGCAACATCGTGAAAAAGGTATATATTGCCGCAGTAACAAGCAAAAATATTCAATTTTCGTAATAATAAACACAACATTATTCTGAAATTTGAACATTGGTCTTAAATACATAAAATTTGTGAATAACAGAATATTATTTAGTTAAGACCAATTTTATAGTAGTAATGTTTAACTAATATCGTCCACATATATATATATATATATAAATTAAAATATTAGTGTTTAACTGTTAATGTGCTTTTTAGTTATCGATAAAAGATTTCATTATAAAATCAATGATTCTTCAGATTTAGGTAGCTACCAGCACGTACTATGAACGTGACCAATTATCTAGTATTTATTACAACTGAATATAATTCGTGACTGTGAGTATTATCTTAGATATAGCAACATATACCAATGGTAATCGATCCAAAGGATTCTAACGATGTAACGTAAAATTTATATGATATTGCATTTTAACTTAATCCATGGACGTCCGTTCAATGCACAATTCTCTTAAACTGTTTTCTACTGTCGTTCGTTGATTAGGATAATCTCAATTGGACGATTTGTTCAAAAGATATTCAAAGGCTAAAAAAAAACATACGTGCACATACAATTTTATGCATGAAGTTATATGTGTGCGGAACGGAAGGCGTTTTTTTTTACATTAAAAACGCTTCAATAATGGTGCGTATATGAAATGGTTTAAAATTTGAATGTACGCAATAAATTTGAAAGAC
This sequence comes from Agathymus mariae mariae, assembly GCA_018251895.1. Taxonomy (NCBI): domain Eukaryota; kingdom Metazoa; phylum Arthropoda; class Insecta; order Lepidoptera; family Hesperiidae; genus Agathymus; species Agathymus mariae. Next base: position 1,650 of record DWPT01000503.1, read on the forward strand.
TTCAATTAACTGGTCCTGTTAGCCAATCGGGGCATATCTTCTTCATCTTTAAGCCTAGTCTACTTTCTAATCGCAGTGTATTTACTGATCAACGAACGAACGGTTAATGAAGGATCAATACCATCCACCTTATTCGCAATGGCACTAAGTTGTCGATGCAGTCAAATTTACTCGACTTGTTTTACTATTATTAATGTAGTTTTATTAATAACATTACCCCCCTCCCCCAGCCCAAAGTCTACGTCACTCCAAGTGCGTGTGAATGCAGCAAAATCGCACTCCACTACCGTGACACTTCGTCCGCCAGCTTCCATAATAAAAAATATACACATAGACTTACACTAATGGGTTAGATGTAAAAACTTAAACAGGTAAAATACTAAGAAATGGAATATCGTGATTTTTAAACAACATTAATAGAAATTATCGCAGTGGCAACGATAATGGACTTACTATTGAATATTTTATAACAGTGAAACCTTCAGCCATATGCATGTGCAATCCTATCCTTCCTCAATATCGACGTAGTAGGTACTACTACTTCAGTGAATGCTAAATATTTTAATACATACAAATGCAGTGTATCTACTGGCTAATATCTTTCAGCAATCTACGTGTGTCAGTAGCGGCAAAAAAAAGAAAAATACGAATATTGCCAAGCGAATAAAATAATTAAATAGATTAGAATATATTAGATTAGCCTATTTAAACTTTGATCCAGGCTTGATCTCCTAATTCCCTTCAGAATGAGACCGATTAAGGCCATAGGGCCCAAGATTATGCAATGCAGTGCAAGTATCCTGACAAGGTTACCCTTCACCATTATTGTTACTTTTCAGAAGCTCCGTCTAATGAATCACTTAAATCAGCTTTATTTACTTAACTAAGCTATCGTTTTTAAACTATTTCGGGGAAAAAGTTTTATTCATATTTATAGTATCGACGCGCTGGACATGTATTTCCTGCATTAGAAGCAGCAAGGACGGGCGATAAAAACCCAAGAACAAATATTTATCTTTCACGAAACATTTATTTGCTTCCGTTGATAATTGAATCCGAGGACCCTCTCTCGTCATGCAGGAACTACCAACTAACAAGATCGTAAGTTATGAAATTTCGCTAAGTGAATTATATCTGCAAACTCGCGTTGACTTTCTCCTATGTCATGTTTCGTTTATTCTCCAGTTATTCATGTCATGTGGAATCAATTCCAATCTCACAAACTCATTCATGTAGTGGCGAGAAGAGAGCCGTCTTCTCTAAACAGATCAATAGTGAGGCGCGTGAGGAGAAATGTTGGACCCGGAACATTGTGAGAATTACAGACATCATCCGTATTTATTTATGATATTTTAACCCTACCTAAGTAATTCAACACATTGTGGGAGTGTGTGTCGATGAGGTAAAAAATTGTAAACAGGACTCCAAATATGATAAAAATATTTTACAGCGATAATATTGAACAGTGTAAGAAAAATGACTGAATGACAGTGATATTATTTATAAATGCTATGGTTACTAGAATAGGGTTGCTTATGTAGGGTCGCTACAACCTAAAGGGCACGGCGGCGTCAGCTTTTCTATGATATCATGAGAGATGAACTGCTGTTCATTGTTACACTATGGTTCCAATATACGTTCAGAAATCTTTTTATTTTTATCTACAATTTATACATAATTTTTCTAATAACAACCTAATGACGTAAGCACTTCTGACCCGCTTCGAAGCAAATGGATTGCGTGGTCGTTTCCAAGCCGCCATCTCTAAGCAGTAAAAACTGCAAGTTACAATGCATCGTAAAGACGATAAGTTTTACGATAATGGCGCGTTGGCAAGCCGATAGCCTAGATACGTAACGCATTCGACAATAGGTCTTGAATCTAGCAAAAAATCTACAATTAAAGATTTATGGTGGATTCAGAGTTATACAAAATCTTCTTTTGTATACCACATTACGCTTCTTTCAATTCAAGTAATAATATATACAGAAAACTTAAATAACTTCCCTGTTTGAAGGTTTTCTTTATTTATAGTGATAGGATTGAAGTTAAGTTAAAAAATATTTCCTCTAAATATTTTTGCTAGGAAACTGAAAATTTGAAATTAAGGCTTTTATTTGACAGATGCAAAAAAAAAAATGGTATCTAATAAAAAAAAGAACCACGCCTGCCAAGCCAACTTCAAGGGGTCCAACTATAGCTAAAAACCATTTAGATAACACAAAACAATATCATGTCAATCGGTCCAGTCGTTTAAGGGGCCGCCCCGACTTGGTGGTAATAACCGACAAACGAGCAGACGAGCCACCTGATGGTAAGTAGTCACCGTCGCTTATGGACATCAGTAAGACCAAAGGTATCGCTGATGCGTTGTTGGCCAGGAAATGAGAAGAAGGTAAGAAAGAAAGTCTGTGGAATTAACGCAAGTCTATGAAATTGTAACTGTAAAGTGTAGTATATGAACGACACAAAAAACAATCTATTAGAGAACAAGGGGCGTAGGTTAAAAAAAAAACTTTTATGAATTTATTTACCATGAGCCGGCTTTATAAGTTTTTCTAATACAGATAACGAATCACAATAGAAGAAACTAAATCCAATAGCAGAATTCGGCGGTAGATAAAACGAGTTTATCCGCGGTGACAGAACCACATACCAGAAGATCCAACAGGGAGCGGTAAGCAACTCATATTCTTATTCTGCAGTCAAGGCGTCTTGACCAACTTGCTATACTACTGAGATTTCTACAGACCAACGTTATTTTTATTCACTCGTTGATTGTTTTTTTTATACATCGTTGGACTATAGTGGCCAGTCACAATGGTCATTTTAAAGTCTTTGCTGTATAAAACGGAATCTCACTGCTTGCGTAATTTACTGAAAGCGCTCGTAGATGCTGTATTGGTTGATTACGCGAAGACTAGTATCTAAAAATATTTTATTGCATAACAAGGTTATGATTTACCCTATTACTTTTAGGTATTTCATCTCGAATAATTTACCAGACACAACATATAATGTCATTTTTAACTTACCTCAAAAATGGAGAAGTTTCTAAATTTTTTTAATGTTTGTTACCTCAGAACTCCGTTGTATATATATTTAGAAATTACTTTTTTGTTTGAGTGGTTTGGTCACTTACTTAATTTGCCATTTGGTCTCACATAAATTTGAAAAAAAGAATAGCTTTTTTCTTAATGTCAAATATTAGAATTTATTACTATGTAACTGTATTATGGAACAAATACGTAAATCTATACATATAATAAAATTCTAACTGATTGCTTTCTGTACATTAAAGACAAATGAGAAAAACCACTATTAGGGGCCTTTATTAACGCAATAGAACCCAAAACAACAGTTGTTAGAATTTGTGTCTGTGAGTTTGTTCCAGGTTGCTAGTAATAAAATAAATTTGACGTCACGCAAAGCCAAATGTTATGGCAAATATTTTACGGTTTTAATTACCTAACCTTCCTTCTTCTATCAATAACAATTGTACACTAGTATTCAGAATTGGATCGTAAATGAACGACACGAGAACGAATATAGATAAATTTATATTTCAAATAATTGTACGTATTTGAAAGAAACTAGTAACCCGCCTAAACTTCATAATGGAAAATTCCGTGAGAACAGTCTTGTCGGCAGATGAAAAGCGTCCTTGATTATGACTTCCAAATATGCAATGATTCATCTAAGTCTGTTCAATGGTTTTACTTGTTCAAACAGATGACAGACAAAAATTCCCATATGTTAGCCTAGTGGATTGAATGTCGGTCTCTCATAATTCTAATCTTTCAAATTATGTGCGGATTAGAAATTAATGACAAAAACAATATTTTTTTTATAAAACTAATTGATTTAATAAAAACCTTTAGTTAAATAATTTTTATATCAAATTTAACATTACCATTTAATCTAATAGTAGGAATTCAAAAAAGTAGGAATTTAAAAATTACAAAAAATGTATTAAGGATCTTATATAGACACAAAGCCTATTTATTAAGCGTATTATCTTTAAAATTTCCAAAAAATATTTAATGTAGAAACGCGGTTTCATTAGTTTTATAAGTATTATTATAAAGACGTATTGAAAAAGTTAATATTTAAAATACCTTCAAAATTGAATTTCCCGTGTAACCCCCAAGTGTTCTTTTACAAACCAGGGGAATCAAAGAACAAGCAATGTTGAATGGTATACGAGCTATTAGCTACCGGCGTGGTCGACTTTAGTGAGAAGCCACATCTAAATAACACATTAAGACAAGATCAGACCGCAAAAGGCAAACATACAAAGGTTTGACTCCTTGTTTTCCTCAAAAACATTAGATTTAATCTAAAGTTTCAAGTTAAACAAAGATATCACTTAGTAATCGCTCACCGAGGCATACGCAAAAGAATGCAAGTTTAACCAGTTGATTTGCAAATGTACACTATCTATACTAATGTTGTAAAGAGAGTACGAATTCGGTGAGTTTTGTGTACGTGGCAAGTAATCTACCGCTCGTTCGGCAGGCTACGATAGGATTACATATATTGTAAATATATCCAGAAATATTTTTAGGTTCCGTGAAATTTAAAGTTAGGATTTTTTTATGAGTTTTTTTTATATAGTATTTAATTTTTTTACAACATTCAGTCCCTTAAATGTATCTTAATGGATTTTAACATTATAAAAATAACAAATTTCTGTCCTTAAAAATGAATCCTTTATTATACTCAATACTTTGGATTTTTTTTTGATAATTTGTAACTAGTTTAAGGTTTTTCCATACAAATTGATTCGGGGAAGGACCATATTTTCTCAGACAGACAGACAAAAATACACCAATCGCATGACTATCTTTCAATTTTTTTTTTCAGCGCCATAGATTCATCCATTGACCACTATAAGCGTTTATTCAGACAATAACAAAAGTCATTGAAATTGAGTCTTCAAAGAATTGTTCATTTAAAAGTTACACGAATCAAGCCAATGACCCGTGTAAGTCAACACAAAAACTATAATAATTGATTTTATATTCGTTAACAAATAGATAACCGAAGTATTCATCACCACATAGTTTTAATTAAAGCAAGATATTTCACGTTCGCTGCTAATCTAACTTTAACAAAACCGACGTGCCATTAGGCATCAATGTCACGGTCATGTTGAATTGACCAATAATAGTGCTGCGAATAGAGCAAGCGAAAAAACCGTATTGCAAGACGAACCATGTAAACTTGAACGTACTGTTCAAGCGAAGCTAAAATGTATAAATAATCGAATCTCAAATCCTTAATATATAGGTTAATCCCTAATAATCATTAGTGGAGACTAGGACTAGCCACTTGATGTATTAGAATAATCGTGACATATGTCTAACTGTTTGTATTGCGAATTATGGTCGTCAACAAGATTGTAGTGTGAAGTAAACAAATTATATATTACCAGGACACTGCGTATATTCTGCTAGTAGCTCCAGTTTTCTTTTAGGTTATAGGCCCAGAACCATGCCCGAGTAATATTTAGTATTGTTTTGCGTAGTTGAATGTATTTTATTGAAATTTCGTACATACGTCAAAATGGATGAAGAAACATCAATTTCCATAAGTGGAATCAGGAAGTTCAAAGGAGCCGAAAATTTTCCGTCGTGGAAATTCACCGTAAAAATCTATTTAGAGTGCAAAAACTGGTGAAGAGTTATAAAGTGTGACAAAGTTGCGGAAAGTTTAAAAGACATAGATAGAAAAGCATGTACTACGATTTGTCTGTTGTTAGAGCCTTCGCTCATGTTTTCAACGCGAAAACTGCTCAAGAAGCGTGGCATAATTTATGCGGAGCATACGTATTTCACTGCAAAGGCAACTATGGTCATGTAAGCTTTAGAATTTCAGTTCTATGGAGCAATACATATTTAAGATGTTGATGCGAATGTTGCAGACGACTTGATTATTTTAATATTGTTAGCTGATTTGACAGCAGAATATAACCCGTTGATAATGTTGAAAAGAGATAAGTTTGGAGCAAATAAAAACCAAATTGTTACAGGAAGCTAATAGGCAATCAGAAATTGACTGTGGAGCTGGTGATCAAGCCCTCGCTACAACTAAGGTGGATTCATCAAAAAAATGTGCTCATAAGCCAGTATACAAGTGTTTCAAATGTCATAAGTTCGGACATAAAGCATCTGAATGTAAATTAAAACATAAATCCAATGCGAATGTGTATGAGTATGGCTAGTAATGGAAACGAAAACATCTGGTATGTAGACAGTGGGTGCTCAAATCACATGACTAATGATAAACAAAAATTGGAAAAAGGGAATCATTAAATTCGAGTAGCAGGTGGAGAAGAAATTCCGGTTGCTGGAAGAGGATTGGCTATTCCGAAAGTGAATCAGAATTGTAGCCTTACCCTCAATAATGTTCTACATGTTCCAAATATGAAAATGAATCTCATTTCAGTGAGTGAGTTAATCAAAAAGGATTATGCAGTGAACTTCGATAAAAAAGGTTGCGTGCTCAAAAATTCAAAAGATCAATTAGTGGCAACTTGTCAAGAAGTTGACGGAATTTTCTAATTAAAAGAAAAAGAAAACTGCATTGTGAATTTGACTTTATAAAATGAAGTCTTGTCAAACTTGTGGCATACAAGATTAACTCATTTGGGAGCAAAATATGTGTTGACATTGAAAAATATGGTATGCAATAACATTTTGATAATACCGAGTCATGTATTCCATATATTATAGGAAAAATGTGTAAAAGTCCATTTAAAAATATGGGCACAAGAGTCGATCAGGTTTTAGAGATAGTGCATACAGATATATGTGGCCTGATGGAGGAACCATCGTTTAGTGGATCTCGATACATGTTATTGTTTATCGACGATTATACACGGAAGACATATGTTTATTTTTTGAGGAATAAGAGCCAAGCCTTGGATAAGTTTGGCGAATATAAGATGAAAGTAGAGAAAGAGACGAACAAGTCTATACAGTGTCTTATAAGAGATAATGGCAAAGAGTTCTGTAATCACGCTTTTATAAAAGTTCTAATCTCAGCTGGAATTAAGCATCAGAAAATTGTGCCTTACACGCCTGAACAGAATGGTGTAGCTGAGAGGGCGAACAGAACGATAATTGAAAAGGCAAGAACGTTGCTTTGTGAAGCAAATCTAAGCATGTTTCGGGCATAAGCGATATGTACCATGGTATATTTAAAAAATAGAAGTCCAACAAAAGCTGTCACGAATAAAGTGCCTGAAGAAATGTTTGGTAAGAAAGTAGACTTGAGCCATTTGAAAGTGTTTGGATATTTGGAAATATGCATTGAAAACAGAAAAGGCAAAAGATGGATATGAATGCTAGAGCTTTGATTTTCATTACCTACTGTGAGACTTCAAAAGGTTACCGACTGGTGCATCCACAGACTGGCGAGGTATCAGTTGCTAGAGAGGTGAAGTTCTTAGATAATGTTTTTCCTGGCGATGGCATGGAAATGACGACGAACATAGTTGTTCCTATTCAAATAGAAGAGGAACAACTAGAACCTGTGATTGAGAATGAAGGTATGAATGTTCACTCAAATTGTGAAAAAAAATTTCAGCAAGCGGAAGATCATGCTGTAACGACGTCCGATTTGGTTACTGAATATACGACTAGTCCAACAAACACCGATTTACGTGAACCGAGTAATGAAGTTAAAGAGAGAGACAATTTACGTCCAAGAAAGACAGTAGATTATACATGTACTTGTAGTATCAACGCTAATGCAAATGCTCTAGCAAATATTGACGGCGATCCGATAATTGCAGGACAGACTTTAGGAAGGCCAGATTGTGATTTATGGAAAAAGGCCATGGATTCAGAATTACATTCATCGAAGGAAAATCAAACTTGGTCATTAGTTGATTTACCACGTACTAAAAAACCAATTCAATGCAAGTGAATCTTCAAGATTAAGCGAGATAGCGACGGCTAAAAAAAAAGCTAGATCGGTCGCTAAAGCATTTACTCAGGTACTTGGTGTAGATTATAACGAAACCTACCTACCTGTGGTAAGAAGCTCGACGTTGCGTTTGTTATTTTCGCTAGCTGCGGAAGATTGGCAGACTGACCAGTGGGATGTAACCATAGCCTTCTTGTATAATAAGCTGAAGGAAGACATCTACATGCTTCAACCAGAAGGAGCAGTTGTTAAAGGTCATAAACCAAGGTATACAAATTGCAAAGATCGTTGTATGGACTAAAGCAAGCTTCAAATGCTTGGTTCCATGAGCTTGATAGAGAGATGTTAAATTTAGGTTTTACACAATATAATATAGAACCTTGTCTTTACCAAAAGGTATTTAATTATAGGGATAGAATAGTCGTAGTTATATATGTTGATGTTATTTTTGAGTTCTACAGTAGTAACAAAGAGAATGAAAAACAAAAGTTAAAGTCAGGATTACTCCAAAAATTCAAAATCGAGGACTTAGGTCCAGCTAGGCATGTACTAGGGATAAGACTTAGAAGGGATGAAAAATATATTTACTTAGATCAAGAACAGTATGTTTTAAATGTGTTGAAGGAATTTGACATGACTGACTTTAAGCCAGTGACATCGCCAATGGAAGTAGGTCTCAAGTTAGAGAAAGCTACGGATATCAATTCGAAGTTACCATACCAAAATCTGATAGGCTGTCAACTATTTGGCACAGAATAGTAGGCCAGACATAGCACACGTAGTGAGTTATCTCTCACAGCATAACTCATGTTATGATAGAAATCATTACAATTGTGCTAAAAGAGTGCTGAGATATTTAAAAGGTACATCTAATTATGCACTTGTTTTTCAAAAATTTAAAAATATTAAGTTGCATGGGTATGTCAATGAGGATTCGGGTGGATCACATGATCGAAAATCATTTACAGGTTTAATGTTTCTATTAGACAACAACATAGTTTACATGGGAAAGTCGTAAGCAGAGATGTGTGGCCTTGTCCTCAACAGAGGCAGAATACATAGGTCTAAGTCAAGCTTCGAAAGAAGCAATATAATTAAAAAGTCTGATAAAAAGTTAAACGAATGATGTTTGTGATAAGCCTGTGTGGTTATTTATGATGAAAACCAGTCGGCGGACAAAATATCGCTAAATAAGATGAATCATAACAGGATAAAACATATTGTACGTGAAGCAACCATGAGTGAGGCGGTTGAGTTAAAATACTTATCTTCACAGGAAATCTTGGCAGATACGTTAACAAAGTTTTTGCCCGGTCCTAAAAAAATATATATTTTGGGGAAGCAGCCATTAAGGGCAGGAGTGAAGTTAAGTTAACAATTGAACGTTAATTTTAAAATTAGTTTATTAATAACGTTTAATTGTAGAGTTTTATATGTACAATTGTGATAGTATTTTTAATGGTCAATTCGTTTAGATAGTTTTGTTAATTAGTCTGTTTTATTTGTTAAAGTGTTTGTCTTAATCTTATAATTTAAGATAGTATACACATGCACGATTAAGGGTGCGTATTGGACACTAGGACTGGCCACTTGATGTACTAGAGTAATCGTGACATATGTCTGTTTGTATTGCGAATTATGGTCGTTAACAAGATTGTGGTGTGAAGTAAACTAATTATATATTTACCAGGGCATTGCGTATATTCTGCTAGTAGCTCCAGTTTTCCTTAAATAATAAATCCATAGGGTAGGTATGGCGAGCTGTTGGTGCGCAGCGACACTATGGACCCGAATGCTCCTGAGCAAATCCTTCTATATTATTGAAGAGTGGCGATTGAGGAACAGAGCCCGTCCTCTGGGAGCATTGACTGGTCAGTTGGAATAGAATAGCTAAAGCTGTGTAATCGGAGGTGGAAGTGTCTAATAACGTATTAACGAGGAAACCCGCCCATGGGGATTGAATTTCCTGTAGTGGTTGAAATTAGTGCCACACCTCTCTACACGCTCAGCTGCTTATGCCAATGTGACCGCCAGGCACATGCCACTAAATGGAGGCCTATCCGATTCACTCACTCTTGCATATTCAGTTGTCCAACCGCACCAAACCACAATCAACAGTTGTCTTCATTAAAGTGTCCTCTACGATTGAACCTGTGTCCCCACCACAAAGCCTTTCAAATTATCGCGTCCAATTATAAGTTTCAAATCATAACATTTTATTTAGTTAAGTTAATGATGGTGTTATATTTCTATCAATGATTCGTTTTCGAATTCATGAAAGCCACGAATGAGTGAGATCAAATGAGAGCTTATTCCATCAAGACAGAGACATCAAATGATAGAAACTACTGGGCCTTCTTGTAATTCTTACTCATTATAGGATACAAACCCTGGAGCAAACTCATTTGGCAACCGACGTTTGGGACATGATGGCTGTAAGGATAGTTTGTGTTCGACTTTCTTCGGAGAAAGGATGTCTGTGGAAAATAATATGTAACAATGTCTCTGATAGCCTCTAAGGTCTTACTTAAACTTGAATTCTGTTAATGTTGAATTTATAGATATGTTAATAATTTAAAGCGCATCAACACCAATTACTTTTATTTTCATAGTATAGCTTACACCGATGTAATAACTTTACAATATCATGGTAGAATAAAAGTCCATTGCTTGGAAGTTGTCAATCAAAAAACAGCTTTATCATTCCGCTTATAGACAGGCGAGCTTCTTACATATAAGACTCCCAAAAGTTCTAAAGATACATCCTATTGTACCGTCTATATAAAGACTACAAAGACAATAATTCCCGGGTACATCTGATCATATTTAATCAGCTGTGTGTAATATCCAAAGTATGGTCTTGCTTGGCATCGTATTTTGATCCAGTTCAAATTTTATACGCAATTTTTATCACACTTTTTTATAGTTTGAACAATTAGGAGCATTTAACATAGACATTTATGTGATAGAAATTATAATTAAATTAATTTATACACAGTTACACACACAGACGAAGGAAAATTTTAATAGGTATATTACGTAAACGTTTTTAGAACTCGTAACCAAGTACGAATTAGATAACCTTATGCAGGACAAATTATCAGTTATCGTCAAATAGGTATGATAACAAAGTTTTATAATCCTATCGTATACTTATAGAAATGAAAAGTTAAGTGCCAAAATTAACGAAACAGGAAAATTTTCTCTTTATCACTATGCAAACAAGATTTGGTGACCTAAAGATTTATGATCACTGCTCCCATGGGCCTTCATACCACAAAGTAGGTACGCCACAGATGAAATACCTACCGAATAGGCGAAATCAAAACTATAGTACGGCATCGCATATTTCAAACGCTTATATAATTATCAAACTAAAATCTCAAGTTTATTATTCAAACTACTTTGTTAAAAGACCCGTTATTACCGAGTGGGTTTGAAATGCTACATGTGGTTTTAAGTATACGAAGCTAATTTTATACTTCTGAACGTTGCGATTATAATTACTTTGTTTCTTTAAAAATATATTTTTGGTTTTCTACGTATGAATCTAGAAGATAACCTGGATATCTAAGCAATGTAACATTTTATAGTTCGAACATAAATCAATAGATGGCTCTATAATGGAAAACCGTTCCAACGTCAAACTGACAATTTATTCAAATTTGTATGTACCTTTACTACAATGGACACTTTTATTAACAGATGTCGCTAACCTAATTGCCATAAATGAAATATACAATTAAACTTAAATAAACGAATGTATATATATTTCAATGAATAAATAAAAAGATGACAAAATAAATGTAATAAAGCACAATAGGATAGACTAAAAAGTAGCTATTCATGTATTATTTAATCTTTTTTTTTTTTTGTTTAATCTCTGCTTCAATTTCATTTTAACCATAAACAAAAGAGTATGTGTGTATATGATACGAGTGTAGGTGTATCATGTGAATGGTGTGTGTAACGTTTATAAACATTTACAAACATTATGTTCAAATGAAATATTTCTACGACGTCTTCAATCTAATATTTTAGTCCATAACCCTATAGTGACCTTGCCGAGCTAGGGGTCTTGGATTTTATTCTCAGTTGGAGTATAGATTTACGGGACAGATAAACATTTGCATTCAGGGCGTGGCTGGTTAGTGGTTTCAAATTGTGAATGTAAATTCCATATGCAACAGCACATCCTTGTATGATTGTGTGCACGTTTATTATTATTATCTATTGTGATCCGTTACATTTAGAAATTTATGGACCTTAATAAAAAAATATTTATGTGTCATCATTTGAAACCAACACCAATAGAAAAGTGTTTTTTTGCGTTGCTTATGCGTTGTGTACAATACAATATAATTTATACGGTCAATTCCTAATATACTTCAAAGTTGAATGGCCCGTATTAAAAATCCGATTACCATAAGCGCAACCGTTGGCACATCCCACAAGTTGTCACAAAGGTATCGGGGTCGATGGCCCGTTTGGCGGGCACGCCGCATTTTTGGGTGCACTATAGGACAGTAAAGTAGGTTTATCGAAAGAAATATTTTTGTATATGACGTAATTCGATATATAAATACACTCAAATTAATAGGTACTTCTACAAATTACGGTTTGATTGCTTTTATCGTTATTAGATTGTAAGCGCCGTAAATGCCATTTGTATTACATAATAGTTCAAATTCAGCTTTCAGTGCCGGTGTCGGCTCATTGGTCAGGAGTCTGGAACACTGTTGGGGTTCCATCATGGAGCATGATCTTTTGTTTTTTGTGTAAAGCTAAGCTTAGTTAAATAAAAGTTGAAAACAGTATATTTTTAATATGAATAACCTTTTAATTTAGGCATATTCCTATGTACCGGCATTGTGGATTACCAATCCTATGATCATTAATCTAATTTTGAATGGAGACTCCAGGCTTATTGCATTTCAAAACTAATTAAATAAATTATTGCAAGTTAGATTGTATATATTTTTTATACCTGATCGTTACCGCCGCCCATCCATATCCGGAACACCAGAGCCTGGTAACGCCAAGAAGAAAGCTGTGATTCCGTAAGGCATCTGGTTTTTTTACTAGCTTTGCAAACGAAACACGTACAAAATATCTCCAGCTTTGATTCGGATTTAGCTCTTGAGTAGCCGGTTACCTGTACGTGACGCATCTAGTATGGCAGAATCGGATCCGTCAACCACCTTACGCGTTAGCCATCAGGTATCCTGTTTTGGGCAAGAAACCAAGATATATTTACGTTGTAATATACGCTTACACTTTAAATTGTCTCTTACTATTCGCTGTACTCGTGGCATGGTCATACTTCATAATGCTTCAAGGAATCAGTCTTAAGACCCTTCGCTCGACAAGCCGGATCGCCAACTGAGCTCAGACTCGCATTCAAGACAACTTCAAATTCCGATGCAGCAAGTTACCGAAATTCCGCCAGCAAATTGAACTCGAAGAGCCCACCGTATCGGTTAATCTCATCAGGTACTGAGGGATTTCGAAAGGCGAAGGCAACCAGTGTATTCAACTCGTACATAGATACAACTGAGAGCAGAGATTCTCAAATATCGATTTTATTTTATAAATTGTAACGGTATTTGTTAAAACATGTTTATTTGTTAAATATAAAATGCGTCGTAATGTTTTTAGTCCCGGGTTATGAGGGAAGTCTCATGCCTTTGCCATTCTCAAATTTATGATAACCTATGAATACTCTTTTATAGTAAATAGCAGTAATATACTTCATAAACAAAATAAGTATGGTTTTTGAGAAGTCCATAGGTTACGATTTGAATGTTTGGAATATTAGTAAAGTAGACACAAAATACACTAAAGTATCAAGGCGTGACGTGAAACACCAATATCACGTCGATTTCAGTTGTAAATGTTGTAAAATATGACTCTACAAAGAATTATTAATAAATTACCTGTTTGTCTTGGAAACAGTTTTGCATATTATTCACATAAGTTCGTTCGCAGAAATCACAATTTATACGAGTATCTGTAACTGATTGAATAAAATTTTCAAATCTCCGCAATATTGAGTCGCCAATAGCATTAATACGGACAACTTATTGATTTAAACGTCAATCTCATATACAGTGGCCTTTAGATAGAATTTTGCATGCACATCAAATTTTTTGAAGTTATGTACATATTACTAAACAATTATCACTCGCCACATTGGAGGAAAATATTGCAAGGAAACCTGCATACCTGAGTTGTTCATAATTTTCGCAAAGGCGTGTGAAGTCTGCCAACTCGCGCTTGTTTAACGTAGTAGCCTTAAACCTTATGTTGAGAGGAGACGCGAGCCGAATGGGATTGCCGTGTTGTGTGACGAGCCATGATATGTAGCCGTAACTTAAAAGGAGTAATGCATATTCCTTTACTAATTGTATATCAATAACAATTAATCATAAAGGTTGGGTGCGTCTGCCTTAGCGGTGCGACCCACTTCGGACGCCAGGGAGTGCAACTTCCGTTGCTGGGGTCCGGTTTTTTGTTGTTCTCTCTATATGCAACCTACAGTTGATAAGACAATCTAATGTTAAGGTTATGTTTTCCCAAGATTGGTTTTAAACAAACTATTTAAGTAGACAAAAAAAGTCAGATAAAATTTTTGTGTGAGTTTGATGATATTTACCTGAAATGACGTATTTTACGACTGTTTCGTTTTAAGCCGGACCATAATGTAACATTAGCTGTTTTAAACACTCATGCGTAATACATATATATCACAAAATCGTTTTATATGGATAAATTGAGGTACTATATTTTAAAAGTAGGCTGTAGTTTCGAAATAGTTATATTTGTAATATTTTTTAATCAGCTAAGTCCAGAAAAAAACATAAGTAGTGCTGATTCCGTTATACAAAACAATAATAACTTTAACGAACACCGTTACAAAATTCTGTATACCATGACCTATGTTATAATTTATCAATACGTCAAACTATCGTAGTGTTCGCATAATGTTACCAAGTATAGATAAAATAAAATAAATATATTTAGTCAGTCATTATTATGGTACATTTAATTATTGTTAAGAATGCTGACAATTCATTTAATATAACGACGTAATTTTATTTTCCTAATGGTTACACTGTAGTCATTCTTGACTACACTCCTAAGTAATGGTAAGTAGCAATGTAACCTTAAATGGAAAAGTGCATTTCTTTTAACAAGACTATTCACTCTTGACTTAAAGTCAATCGCTCTGAAATAAAATGGAAAATTGCGATAAGAAAACTTTTTATTCTTTCAAAAGGTAAAATAAATAAATCTCAGCAGGTAAGTACTGTAAGTACTAATTAGACTCCAGCCATATCGCGATTAATTATTGACAATATTCAGATGACCTGTCAGACGTATATTTTGTCAAGTCTTAAGTATCTTCTACATGTTTTTATAATTTTATTTCATTCCGTTTTGTCATAATCATCATCTTTGTTTAAAAAAAAACATATTACAAGGTTTAAAACGACTGATGTTCAATAATAGATGCTTGGACCGAAATAATAGGAAGTAGAGTGCCTTTCATGCAACCAGCAACACAATAACCAATAATTTTTCCGTTCTTTGATACAATAAAAATAACAATGATAGAACTCGATGTGATAAACTACTATAGCAGCGTGAGAATATAAAAATGATTAAGTTCCATTCAAGCCTAGAATGCTAGTAGTAATCAATAATTATAATGATAATTAAATAATAATGAGCCTATTTATATTTAATCGTTCTTGTTAACGGCGCTAAAATATATTTTATGCATGCCTACACAATAATAGCACATTTCCGGGCACACGTTCACTTGAATCAAGTTATGTACGTAATATATTACAACATTAATAACAAACTGGGTAATCATAGCATAGCTTTAAAGCTATTACTTCATTTTTATTTTATTTTCGAAAACTTATTTCTCCTAGCAATACTTGTTTATTGTATTCTATAGATACAATATTGATATAAATAAACACTTTAGAAGTGCCTCAGGGATCAAAATAAATAAATGAAATCATTCATGTAAATTACGTAAAAATTTTGACTACCATAGAAATAGTATTTATAGGTTTTTATTGCATAACATAAATATTCTGTTCTGTTCATAAATATTCTAACATAAGTATTCTGTATTTATATTTCTTACTTTAACACGTGTAAGTCCTTAGCAACGATTCGGAATGCTCAATCTGAATTCATCCAAATCACTTTGTCTCCTAAGCCCATTCCAACAATAACTGTAAGTCGGAACCAGAGTATGAGCCACGGTATCCCCAGCCTGTCGTAAGAAGCGACTACCAGCAGACTTCTGGGGTTGCAAGCGGTATGAGTGAGAGCTCTCACGTCCGGCTAGTGACCCCGGGTAGGATGACGGTAGGTGTGGCCACGTACCGTTGTTACGATCGGATGATGCGGGACGGGACAGTTTGTCTCTCCCGGATGGAGCCCGACAGGGGCATCGCGTTGAGGACTCCTGTTGCGTTCCATCGGAGATAACGGAGTCGTCTATGCAGAAGGCCACGGGGGGGTCTAGTTCGGTAAAAAAAATCCCACACTACTCAACAATAAAAAATCTATTTAAACGGGGCTAAATAGATGGTGCGCGATTCTAAGTGATTTCTAATGGAGTGATCGGTTATTCTCGGCTCAAGTGATGAAGTTTATCTTTTTAATAACATTCCTTAGTTTAATTTAACGCAGTGTCAGAGAAATAGTAAAGATTTGATCTTGACGCAGTTGAAACAACAAAATAATGTACAAATACTATTTGCGATAAGATTTTTATCTTTTAATCCGAAATTTACAAACTGTTCCCTGTTCAATTTATTTTTTTATTCCAAAGCTGTTAAAAAAGCTATTTAAATTAACAAATATGTATTTTTATTACTATTAAACTGTTCTTATACTCTATAGTTTACTAACGTAGAATATAAATGAAACAGCAAGATACAGCTATACTAAACTAAACGTACTTTTACTAGTGCACTTATGATTTTGTATTCATAGAATGCAATGTTCATTAATTCAAGAGAGTTAACAATTAACATCCTTTTTAATTTAATTCTCATAACTGACGATGTAACACCACTTGGAAGTGGTTGTTGTGATTTGTAATCAATTTGTATTCATTCACGGCTTAATAGACACTGGGTATTATTAAGCACGACAAAAACTTCTAAAGAAAATAATACGAATATGTCTATTTCTAATTCTATTAATAAAGATGCGTAAGTAGGATGCAGTTAGGTAAAAGGTCAAAGAAAAATATGAGGTTTTCAAGTGTACTTAGATATCTAGAGGTCATCGATCTTTGAATCCAAGCCAAGCTCCGATGCTCATTACGCTCACCAACGAACGAGGCATTAGCAATAGGAGCTTGTGGATCTGCCTCGTTCTTTACCTGCTTAGCTTCTAACCTATTACAAATCGACTGATAAACGTCCTCGATGTAATTAATAGGCTTATTAATGTCTTACACGTAGCTAATAACTTAATTAATAAGTTAATTAGCTAATGTTTCATCGTTCACTTTTCAGACGGCAATATGTCGTCAATACTCCTTAGGTTACATGTCCATATGTCCATTGGCGGTGGTCAGTTGACATAAAGTGGCTCATATAATTAGATAGCTACTCTCTCTAATTCAGTGCGTCAGTAGTTTTTATGTAATATAAAAAAAAACAACATGATTCTGAATTTGAGAGTTTAACAGTGTCGTATTTTTTACATGGTGTTTGCAATTCAGACAGTATGTTGATTCTATTAGAAAGCGAATTCCTATAAAGAACTTCGTGTTTTGGTATTAAGGGTATTGGGGGTTAACGACGTGACGCATATAAATGGGCTCTGTCCTGCGAGTTTTTAGAATTTACCCATGGGTTACAGGTATCTCAAGTTGGTTGCAGGTATCCTAAGTTGGTTATAGGAGTCTATTACCTACTTGGTTACTAATGTTAAGAACAAAAAATTCTAATAAACCATTGGTGCTATTTCGGGCCAAATATACATAGATGCAGATTAATACACCTACTTAATTATAAATAAAATGAAAAATTCGCACCAGAACCATTTCTTGTCACAAGAGGAGACACTAAAGGCGTCCGGGACGTTTATAGCTTGAAGTTCATAAACAATTACATTAATATATTTGTGTGCCTGACATACGAAGTCAAACTACTGAACGCAGTTCTTTATATTGGAAGAGGTTAATTAGTGTATACATTTTACACTTAGAATTAACCAATTAAATTAAAATCCACGTAAGAACTGTTGAATAGTCTGTGGTTCAGTGGTTAAGGTCGAAGTTACAGTTCATCGCACATACGGTTTTATTATGCAACGAGCTTGCATTTTACTATGTTGCTATTTTATGACCTTTGGCGGTTATATGTATTTGCGTAACGCCAGTACAATATTGTCAGTATATGGAAATTACAGTTGTAGAAGGGATAACAGACAGAAGATGTATACAGAGTTCATAAAACAGTTCTGTTTAGTTATTTAGTGCCACTTTTTTTAACAAGGTTAAATGGCATTATTATTCATCTCCCCATTGCTCCAGTTGACAAGGCGATGCCACCGTGCTAGCAAGACTCATCTGTCGTTTTTAAAATTGCAAAACTTCCCAAGAAACACGAGTAAATTGCTGAACTGGTTTTTATACAACCCTCACAATTCTCAAATAACTATGTTAAAACTCAAAAGCCATCAGTAATAACGTCAACATCAGTTTGACAGAATCGAACTTGCAGCTTAACGTGAAGGCGAGGAGGTATGAACTACATGGATGAACGAGTTGACCAATTGTACATCGACTACACGCAATTTGCTAACAAAAAGCTGTATAATTGAAAATCTCCCAGTCTGTACTACTATAATGCCGAGTGCTTGTACTTTGTAGTGGAATATATGGGAAATATAATTTAATCAAATAGGTATACGCCATCAAATGATTATGATTACAAGTCATTTATTAAGTTAGGTCAACATTCCATAGACGTGCATTTCAAAATGACATTAACATTATTTTAATGGGTCTAACTAAGCACGTAATAATTCTACTATTAGATATTGGCGAGATTGTGGTCGGGAATTCGATCAAGCGTTGCTTGCTACAGTAGATACTGACTAACGGTAAAATCTGTGAGTTACTCCGCAACAATAGTTATTGATGCATTACTACGATGAATTGTGAGAAAGTAAGTACTCACCTGTACATTTACTTTGGGACCTCAAAAAGAGATCTTAATGTGATATGACCGGCATACTTGCTTTAAAGCCATGCTAATGTGATAATGGTTATTTATACATATTTAAGGCATGATTAATTTTTGTAATTTCAAAGACTAACGAAACAGCAGATGGGCCACCTGATGTTAAGTAGTCAGCGTCGCTTTCAAGTCGCCAGAGAAATTTCCGGTACAGAAGTAGAGTTCTTTTTACGCCTTTCTTGAAGAAATACATGTCATAGCGTTCCATGAAAACGACACGGAAGACCTCGGAAATTGAAAATCGCCATGAATTCAGTCGATGTGGATGAACTTCAGTCTCCCGCAAATGATATAATGATAGAAAGGTGACGTTGACATTAGTCTGAACAACTCCTCGGAGCATTCATCGCTATCAAGTCTGTAGAATCCATCGGTAATACCTGGGCCGTGACGACTTGGACTGCGCTTTTTCGTGTGGCATCAGATAGGATAATTTGATTAACAGATCTGAGAAAAGTACTTCATGTGAGGCCTGACTTATGTTTTGTAAAGCATGAGCAAATTACACGCCGTCAAGTACTGTTTTACTCTGTTCAGAACGCTACGTTTTTTGGAGGCTAACTTAGCCTTACCTTCCAAATTACACAGATAGTGAACGTTACTAGAAATGTCAACGCCCAGAATCCCAACACTTACTTATGGTGGGCGCGGTATCCCGGAATTGCAGTGCTATGACAAAAGGGTTTTTTAGCGGTGAACGCGCAAATTTGTCATTAAAGGGTTGAACTCAATTAAATTAGGATCATCTTATTTCCAGATTCGCTGCAGAGAGTTCTCGACTTCACACACAAGTTTAATTCGGTTTTCCTTCACTTACCACGCAGTGGTATTTGCACGGCCTGTGTACATGTTCTTATTTATTTCAGCCTATAGAATCATATACAAGACTCCCAAGGAAGTAACTGTCCCTTACTAAACATATATTAGTTACAGCTAGGTGGGTTAGTCCTGGGAAATCTAACGATCAAACTCATTCTGAGTAGCGTTGCCAGGTGTCGCGTATGTGAATTCAACAAGAATTCCATACATTTTTTATTATTTCTAGGTTCTCGTACTGTCTTATCTCACATTATTTTCACCATATATATATTTGTTATTTTTTTTGTACTGGCTTCAAAACCGAATTTATTAGAACCTTCTATCCCGAAACGACACACCTAGCAACACTTACTCTGGGTGTGTAACTGACAAGTTTTTATTTACTCAAACACCAACTTAAAACCAATAATTTTAAAAGTACTCACCGTAATACGAAGGCACGGAGAGTGATATGCCAGATTCGTCTGAAAGAATTAGTATCGCTAATGTAACATTACCAACAGAATTATAAAACGCTAACCACTACTAGCAACCACTACTTTGCATTCAAAGCAACTGCATTACTTCTACTTTATTGATTCTAAAATATCAGTATACTCAGTATTTGTGATAACTACTTATTGTACAAAGAAACTGATTAACTAATTAGTTAATTTTAAATACATCAATACAACCAGCATACAACAGGTTGACAGTTTGCAGCATTCTTAAGCAACTTTCTTTAGGATACATCATTTTTCTGTTTGAGATGTTTTAGGCTAAGCTACAGTTTGTTTCTTCTGGACACAAATGTAACTATATTTGTCCCTTCCTTATAATTTTAAATTGAATCAATGCCATAATTAGTTACAGGTGAACATTGGTTGCATGGCCAGGTAATATCAGATGCACAGCATACCCATTTGCAATATCAAAAGCAATGATCAGCTACAATTAGTACATGCTCTAAAAATCAAACAACTAAATGCTGGAGTATGGTAACTGATTATTCATAAGTTAAACAGATAAACTGTTCTTCTTAATAAAATTTCCACGTAAACCAATTGATAGCCAGAATACCCTGCATATCGAGTTCAGGGTTCCAGGTTTACTTCATTACCAGACCAGATTTCATGAAACATTTTTTTTCTCAGTTTCTAACTATGTGTGACGATTAACTGTGTATTTCCACTTCGCCTACAACAAGTAAATTCTACGGTGGGATAAGGGTATAATTATGCGAGATGAGAGTTTTTTTCCCTTAATACTTACAACTATAGAAGTATCCCCAAGTAGGCAGGCCAACAGCTATTGCTCCAACAATAAAACACAGAAAGCCAAGAATGACCACTGCTATGGAATATAGTGCCTTGCCACTCGCCATGGCTACATGACTCATCCAAGCTCCTGGTACTGTTCACACAACATCAGGAACAGCAAAGTGTTCTATAATGGTATGTTATTCTCTTAATCATCTGTAAAAAAATAATTTGGTTAAGTTTAATGGTCTGTTTAAGCAAAAAATTCACAGATTTTTTGTTATCAAAAATGCTTGCCCTCACCATGGATTGACGGGCACTACTAGGCATTAAATCCACCCTTTATTAATAGGTCTTACTGTAAAGTATACATAAATTGATTCAACATTACAAATACATTGTTTGAACGTGACATTAATAAGTTACATCTTTAAATTGTCAATAAAATCATTGTTAATAAAATGTTAGCAGTATATGGGCTAGCCAATACAGTTAAGAGATATCCATAACAAACTTTGTAGAAGGTTTTATTTCTATTTCTCATTTGTATTGCCTCAATCCTTGTATTTGGCACCACTTTGACCAGTCTTTAAACTAACACTATAATATATGAGTCACTTAGAATCAATGTTGGCAATCTCACTTTTTGACATTTTTGGTAAATAAACAAAAACGGTTTTTGGAACATCATGCAAACTCTCCTCTGAGC
>DWPT01000504.1:0-23631 GCA_018251895.1 Agathymus mariae mariae
AGGAAAACATCGTGAAGAAATATACTTGAGATTGTTCTTAAATATCAGAGTTGCGAGCTATGTACCTCTTACGGTGAAAGGAAGCTTCAGACCAGCTGTAGAGCAATATTGGGAGTTGAAATAATGATGATGAATTCTATTGAATTGTAACTTAATTTTAAACATTTATAATTGCCAGTTGAACTGCATTCCCATTTCCGATTTACATTAAATAAAAAACTTTACGGTATAATTTAAGAAAGCCACAATTACCAATAACTTAAGACGCCGCCGTAATTTGAGGAAATGAATTTTGTAATTTTACTTTATTAATAAATCGTATTATACAATCGTTATTATACACGTAGCTTGGATTGAATTTTAAATTTGTTCAATAGGTTTCCGCTATAAATAAGTGGACCATAAAAGTGCCATGAGCCCAAACACATGAGCCGTACTTAATGTGATAAGTAAAACACGCTTTTGTTGTTAATAATTTATTGATATATTACGTTTTAATAATATCCTAATCATTTATAATTTTTATACAGATTATTCATATTTAATTTTATATACGAATATATTTTTTGTTACTAAAGTTGTTAACGTAGCAACATTTATAGTTCGTAATTATAATACTAGTACTAACTAATAATTATGTCGTATATGTTGGGACAATGTGGAATACGTTTTACAATTATCTGAAGTAATAATGTGTTTTTTATATATTCCATAATTTACTACCGTGTTGGTGCAATTATTCACTCGCATGGATCATGCATTCGAAATCATGCCTATTGATTGGTTTTGAGGGGGCCTGGATGGTACACCACCGCTCTGGTTCAGTAAAAGTGTTCCGAGCGTGTTCGAGGCACAGAAGTGCTCATGAATTTCTTGTCTAACTTCTAGACCGCGTCGCCATTATTTTACTTAAACAGACTTAGAAATGTTAAGTATATTTCACGTACTTGTGTTATTCCATTACGAGCTCCAATTTAAAATACACGAGTAACGTTCTGCCATCATCCAACAGTTACGTAGGAGGTGAAGAGGGGAACCGTGTTAAAGTTATTAGGATGAAGCGTTTCCACATCAAAATCTGTCAGTTCGCCGAATGACTAATGATCAAACATTTTCGCTTTTATTCTCCACAGGGGAATCTCCTCGCATCACATGGAGGTTTTATTCTTCCTGAAAAACCTGTCCTTATACTGAGCTTAATAAAAGTACTTTTGTGCATTGCTCGTGTGATTTAAAATGGCTACTAAGTATAGGCAGCTGTGTTCTTTGATTATCATGACCGGTGCTGGCAAGAGTTTGATCTCCATACGTGGTGGGCATCCTCAAGCCTCAAGGTCGATGTTACCATAGTTTTTATTACATATACCAAGCAAAATCTTGAGATGTACAAATGTCGTACGAAGCAGTACAAATTTTCTTCAAAATACGTGTATAAAATATTGTAAAAGTGTTTTTTTGCAGATGTTCATGAGGTTATGGTACTCATTAGAAAAGAGCACCAGATATACTTCATAATACTTTTCTGTGATGAGAGGACTAGGTGTGGCATTTTTTCTTTGTAAATACTTAAAAATATATCATTATGTATACTAATAATTAGGTGTTAGTGGAATAATCCTTAATGATATTTAAGTGCGTGGGCTGAAGCGATGTTATAATAATTCCTGGCAATCAAATTTTAATGACTGGAAATAATCGATTCGGTCCGTAGTTTGGAAAGAATTTACGATTCGTTTTATGTACTTATTAATTATCATTATTATTTACTGATTTAAGGGCTCGTTGGATTTTTAATAAAGTTAATTGATAACTCTCTTTTAAGGCTTCTTGAGTTTCCAACCTTTCATATCACAACAGGTCAAATAAATTTATCGGTTTATCGAACTATACAACTACTGATTGCACCAGCACAATTATTTGAACTTGTTCACAAATGTTATTATTTGTTTTAGACACTAATATGTGTGAAGTCAGTAGTTGCTACCAAACCGAACGTTGATCTAAGTTGTTTTGCCACAAAATTGGCACAATATACGGTTCAGCTTCAGATAAATTGTATTTGCAATGACCGTGTTAATTTGAGTAACCTGAGCTGAAACTAATGGATCATTTAGCCGTGGCTACGTGTGCCTGGTTGTACTACTTTGGAACAACTGGATCGAATAAGACTCAATTCACACAAAATATTTGATTTGCGAAGATGATGATTCATAGTTAAGATGCAATCCGGTAAGTAAGCATCTCGGTAAGTACGCAAGAAAAGGGCATAACAGGATTGTCAGTCATCAATAATAGTAAGTCTCGTGATGGCGCGTGCGGTGATCCCGTAAGCTCCTTTATGTAGACGGAATGGGGAAATTCCAGCTCTATCCCAAATGTCATGAAGGAATGATAAAATGGACCAAGGACCATTAGCATCGCGGAAGGATGCAAGAGCAAATCTGTATAGTAACCAGAAATTTTGAGGTCGTGGCGGTTTTAGTCAGTAGGAGTCCGGCATATCCTCTCTATCGCTCCTCGATGGATTTTACAACGCCAAAAAGTTAACCAATATCTGAAAGTCGACAATTCATCTACTTGAACACACGTTACGAGTTAGATGACTCAACGTTTATTTTGTCATGTTGAAGCTGATAAACGAACAGTCTAGCAGGCTAGCAAATATTAACTGGTCACCGTCACATTAGAGCATCTGTGCTCAGTGGGTCACTGACGCATTAATGGTCAAGAAGAACGAGGAGGACTGCTTATTACGAGTTATCCGATATTGCAAATGAATCTAGAAGAACGGTGACAGTAAAAAATGCAAGTTAACTACCATTCAACTTCAGCAAGCAGGTAACTATCGCCGTGTATAAATATCGTTGGGATTAAACTTGTGGCCCTATGCCCAGTGAACGTAGTCCACGAACCTGGTAACATAGCTTCTTTTGTTGAAGCTGGCTTGGAATTAAAGGTGGATGTACCTCTGATAACTCAATATTTTATAAAAGAAAACAACCATAGTTTTAATGGGTAAAAACCAAATCTTGGTATGTACATAACTTGAAACTTGGACCCTTTCTGATAGAGATGACTTCTCAAAACCACTTTAATAACAATGCGGTTAATGGGTCCCTATTATCATCTAAAACTAAACGTACGATCTTTACAGCGGTATAATAAAACGCTTAATATATTCACCCCATGTGTTTTCGTGGATAGATGCTGCGTAGATTAAAGACTGGACGAGTGCGATATCACGCGAATTCTTGTTAGCATAGAAATAACGTTTTAGTATGTTAAATTTAAGATATAAAGACGGTAAAATGTGTTTTTATACTGACAATATTATACAAATATTTATTTAATTAATCATTTAACAGCATGAGATGTTTTAAGTGTCTCAATGTAGTTTCAATCAGGTCATTTTAGGTCAAGTTTTAAGTTTGACATTTATATAAGTGCAATATTAAAACATTTTAATATATTGATATCCGAGGCGCAATGTCAATAATAAAATATATTAATGTATGTTTACACTAATAAGGTGAAAGTTAATAAGAAGTCAGACAAATAACCGTTGATCATCACCACTGATCATTATTATTTTTATATTGATAGAGGCCACTAGGGGAGCAAAAATGAGATATATGTGATGGCTTACCATTAACTCATTTGTCTCTGCTCATAAACACGGTAAGAATGTCACGAACATGTCATAAAACAAAAAGAAAGCAGTGCAGGAAAAAAAAATGCACACTATGCTAAATGCGCTCTAACTATAATAATTAAAAATTATTATCATGTCCTTCGATGCCCTAAATGCTCCTAAATGTTGATGACTTAAATCACGTGTTAAATCACGCTCTACATTATAACATCTGGTAGTTCACGCAGTCGATACTATGGGAAAATAAACATTTTATAATTTTTATTATTATCACAAAAATATAAGCTTAAATTATAATGTATTAAAATAGTGATACTCGTAGCTTAGTACTCAAATCTTGGGTACTCCATTCAGTTTTTAGAATTATTTGCGTACTAGAAATTAATTATCCCTTCCTTAAGTAAACGATAAAATCGCTATATTCAAACATATCGGAAATTTCTTCACAATGTTCTCATTGGTGTTTGAAGTCTCCCAATCCCCAATCCAATCTCTTTTATTATGAGACTCCCTAATCCAGCAGTCAAAAGTTATAGTTTTCCATATAAACGTATTAAATTACTAGAACATAAAAGAGAAATCAAATTCCAAAAGTATTTTAAGTCGCCATCTTCCTCGCTTATTTACATCTAACGTGCAAACGAAAAACCGTTTCTCACAGTGAATTTATGTCTCAGCACGACAAGGAGCTATAATGAATCTGGCTTATAAAAATATTAGGTGACATAAGGATCCCAAGAAACTCGACTTCCTATAGGAAACGCCGAACACTTCCTTCTTAGCTTTTTATCAGTCCAATGTGTTGACAGTCACGGTAACCAATAATATTCAATAGGCTATAACGGACAATGGCCCGAACCGACGAAGGGTAAACATAGCATTAAAAAACTCCACATTTTACTCCATAACGTCAGCGTATAAAATCAGTAAATATGAACCTCGACGGAATGCGTGAATCACTAAATTAATATCCTTGAAATCTAATCAAAGCAATTAAGAATGCGTCTTTCTTACACGGCTTCACTTATCTCTTTTTCTCGTGCAAAATATTACTGCTGCTGTCCTTGTCCCGCAACTTTTTGTTAGGTAGATATGTGACAGGGGTTGTCCCACAATATTTCACGTACGGTGTCTAGAAGGCACCCACGCTCAGGTAGCAAACTTTATCACTATAGGCGTTGTTCATAATTTAAAAAGATCCCTTAAAAAATTTTGTTTCGTGGCATGGAGTAGACATTTAATACTAAAAACTTTATACCAATAAATTAAGTTCATGTGTATTTTATTAATATCGAAATTATTGAATATGGGTTAAGTGAAATATAAGGTTTATATGTCACATAATTATTAAATAGTTCGTTATTTAAATTTTGGCCGAAATTTCTAATTTTTTTGAAAACTGAATAGGTATATGTATGAGTATATATTTTAAGCTAAAGAAAATGTATAAATTTCTAAATATGTTAGAGAGTTTAGAATTTAGTATTGGATTAGAATGGTTAGGTGCTAGTAAGATCTACTGCCTAGTTTAAATAACATAACATAAAAAAAAATATATGAGATTAGGATTAAGGATTATTTTGTTGATATCGATTAATGCTTAATTTCTCAAGTAGATATTTGATCCCAATCAACAATTTGCTCCAAATATCAAGTTCTTATTACAAAATTATTAGTATTGAGCATTTTTTTGCATCAGTATTTTATGTTAACGATGAAACCTAAATAGCTGCTGATATTAAATAAACATTATGGAAGCTAAGCAGATTTAATTTCACGATCACAAGAAATCATAATTACCAACTATGCAAAAAGGATTACTATGATGTTATGTTAAAGAAATTTAAACTGTAGTTATGTCTAACATAATGTTTTAAATTAGTTAAACAGTTAGTGAATGGAACTCCATTTCTCTCTTGTACTCAAATCCAAACGAAACTATGAAAAAGATAAAAACAAGCCGCTCACAACGAAGCTGCAAAGAAAAAATAACGAACAAAATATTAATCTCAAAAAAGATAAAGCGCTATTTGGTTCGAACGTTCTTTTTTGCGACACGTCATCTTTTGTGCCAATTATAAAATTGTATTCGACTGTTCAGCTCTTTTTTTGATGAAACAAATGACAATGATAGCTGGGAATTTATGGACAACACTTAGAACTTTTCCGTGCTTTCTTTCTTCAAAAAACTGTGAGCATGTTTTTATTTCTGAAGAAATGAATCAGCTACTTGTAAAATCTAATAACTGTTTTATATTAAATACAAATTGTAAATAGTTTAACTACTTGCTTATTGTGATTTGGATTGCGTGTAGTTTATGCGTTCATTTAATACACTTTAAAAAGCATTCATGATAATATATCTTCAATAAAGAATATTACTATTAGTCTCCCACACGCTCACAAATCGACACATTATTCCCGATATACTATTGTAAAGTGTTTACATGCATTTATAAAATTTTAAGTCAATGACACATAATTTCCAAATAATGAAAAAAAAACTAATCACTCGTCTGAATTTCGTGTGATTACCTAAACATTATTATAGCAGTCACGGGACTGATTCTGTGATCGCATTTAAACTATCCCCATAGTTCCGTGATACCTACGTGATACGTGATACCTAAAGTGGTCTATATCGAACACCAGTGGTCGACGAGGAACCAGAGGAACGAGGGGTCCACGTCAGCTAAAAAAAATAGCGTGTAAATGAGGGTTCACGATATTGGACCTCATTTAAGCAGGTCGTAACTTTAATTTAGCCTTTTCCTGCATCCACTGGAATAATCCATATTTAGATACAGATAATGTGTACCTATTTCCTTAAATAATACTTTCTTACGAGTTTATTTTACATTGTAAAAAATATTTGTCCGCGGTAAATTGCACCGTGTGCCAACTTTTTAGCTAGACCTCCAACTTTGTCTGTGCATGAGATCACAGAGAATTGTTGTTTAGTTTTTACGTGATATCGTAATAAACATTAAATACAATTATCTTTAAACCTTATATACAATTATAATATTACTAGCGAAAAAGGGGTATTACAGTTCACAGAAGAAATCAAAATCTTGGCTGTATTTTTGATTCAAGAGAAAAATTAGGAAGCCCTAAATTATTTCGGACGAAGTAAAAAAAAAAATTGGCTTAAGATTTTTTTAATTTTTCACATTACAGTTCAATAATATTACAAATGTAACCTATCAACGTGAGTCACACTAAGGAGCACTAGCACTAAGGAGTCAAAACACCTTTGAAATTGATGAAATCACTTGAAGGTCAACAATGTAAAAAAGTTTTGGGAGCTCTGCACATAGTCAGAACACATCCGCGGTGCAAAATGTAACGATACATAGAAACGAAGCAAACATATGCGATGAATTTTAATTTCCTACTAATATGTAAATGTGTTACATATGGATCTAAGGAGCTAAATATATTACATCAATTCCAATAAAAGGTAAAAACATATATTATAGAGTCTCCCATCAAGCATGCAGGTATTTAACTATACAAACCTGAGTAAAAAATACAAGAAGATGTGTACAATAGTCCGTTAAGCAAGACGAGGCAATTATTTAGCCTCCGATCTAACTCGTTACTAATAGGCACACAGTCCTTTTCAACGAGCCGCTGAGAAAGGTTAGGGCGAAGACACACCTTGTGTAGAGGTTCTAAAAGCTAAATAAGCTATAAATAATAAGCTGTAAAACTATATTTTATATATTTTTTAATATTTACTCTCCTCTATATACTCATACATTTCTCGTAAATAACTATATTTATTGTAAGAATTCTTTAAAAACCTGTGCACTAGCTTTTTAGTTTATGGCGACAATACAAACAGTCAGAGACTTTGTTTTATATTACGCAGTGAAAAGATCTTGAAAGAACGCATAGAAATAATTGCTGTAAATATGTATAATAGTAATTACTATTGATGATAATAATATTATTTGTTAATAACATTGTTATTATAACTACACCACTTAATTTAAAAACTGTGGAAATAAATGCGTGCAATTTAAACAAACTGAGTCACACACAACAACTACTTAATTATCTTTTTAATTTATGTTCAGTGTGCTATGCTTCAACTAATCTGATGTCACTTTTAAAACCGTTTCACAACAAGTGAGTGCCCGCCTTAAAGCATCGTCCACTCGAAGCAAATTATACCATGCGCAGCGGGGCACTTGTTTAACGCCATATATCGAATTTCTACCAGTCACTAAACGATTTATTGAAATTACTAGCTTAATTGGACTCTCAAGTTATTTTTTAATCATTATAGGTAAATAATAACAACGCTGACAGCTAACGCGTTGCAGTGTATATTTTGCATGCAATTAAAATAAAGAAGAACAATAAAGTGTCTTATATTCCGTGCCAGATAATTGTCTTAGAATTTGGACATGGTTAACGATTGCTATGTAACGATAATTTTTAATTAGCAGTCCAAATTCACCTCCATTCACCTCGTGATTGAATTGATTTTGTGAATAATTACAAAATAACTCCAGAGTTTGTGTGTTTAATATCAATTCAGATTTAATTCTATTTGGCTTACAAGTTAAACAGACTACAGTCTAATATTGATACACAGTACAGTTTAAATACGTTTCGAGGGTTTATTTAATCAAAACATATCATAATTAGTTGACATAATATAACAGGTTTAACCAATATTTTACTTTTGCTTGTATAGGCTTGAGATTTGAGGCTATTGGAACATAAAGATAGTAAGCAGTGGTTGGTAGTCGAATGACTTACACGTGAATCTCCCACACTGGGGGCAGGAGATAGAAACCTGTGTGTACCTCTAATTCGCAAAATTACGTGTATAAGATTTTAATTATATTGTTTCGGTGAAAGAATACTACATCACGAGAAAATCTAGGAGTCTTCTCCGTAGCAAACTCGGTCTTCCAACCAAAAGTTGATCAAATTACGAACCATGGCTTACCCATCACATGCTGAAAGCCGCAATGGTAAAGCAACCGCCACGACAAAGGCTAATCTTTAAGCTATTATTTAAACTGTCAAAAATAGTATTAGTTCAATTTTCTGACGCATTACCGGTGACCACCTACGTAAGATTAACTGGTAAAGTGGGAAGAGTTAATCTTATTCTAAAGAGATTAGGCAAGATACCGGTACTGTAAGGCCCGACAAGATTAAATTAGCATTACAAGACAACAAAGGCATTTAAAGTGTTGAATAAGTTGTAAGCTTTACTCTCTTGCTTAACTAATGTAGATGGAATGTACAGATTTTACGGCGTAATTCTATTTACAGAATAAGATTGGATTTCAAGTTCCTAAGAGAGAGTATTTGAGAGAAAAAACATGATATGATTCTTACAGTTTTCCCAACAAAATTTTTCAGATTTGAACAAAGTGATCAGTTACGTTAGAAGTAAGAAGTAACATTTTCATTTTCGAAAGTAGCCGTTCCAAAGAACATAGAGTTTTTAAATATACAAATGTTATAAGCAGCTCAATCTCAGTTTTAATTCTCATGATTAAATTTCAGATGATGATATGAAATTTAGTTATAATTGATTAAAACAACTCATTGTATAGGTGATTTTCAATGTTAAATGTTAAAAACTCATATTATGTTTTTATAAAGGCCTTAACTGCCGCTGGTAATTTCGAATCATTGACGATATTTATCGTTGAAATTTAATCACAATCCTGGAAATTACATGAAATAGTAATTACATGTACGCATTTTATACAAATTACCAAGTTACTGTTAAGCCAAGATAAGCTATCTTAACGTGGTTAAGGACAGAGACATGACTTGGACATTTATTATTTTGGGATATTTTAAGTAAGTTTTGTTATTGATATAGAAAAAATGAAAATAACTGAACAATATTATAAGTGTTAGACTGCTATTATTGCATAAAATAAATGAATTCTTAACAACAATCCCACCCCCCGATGAAGTGTAAAATGTTGAACGCACTAACTGATAACGCCTATTTACTCTCCTCTTGAAGACTCCTACTACCATTATTCCAGTCCTTTGATAGATATTTGAATTGAATTTTGAATTTTGAACATTGAATTTGAAGATAGTAGACAATAAAGTTTTAAATGCTTTTCTGAATCTACTGCAATAAATTAATATATTTTTAATTAATAAAAGTACGAAAATCTATTCTCAAAACAATGAGCTGGGGCCAAACATAAAATTTTAAAATACAAACAATAATTATTTTTGTCCAGTTGGTATTCTCTAAAACGAATCGACGGTGGCTTAGTAGTGGGTATCTCAGACATAAATTATTTCAGTAACTTTATCTATCTATCTATATCTAAACATTACCTTATATCTAAACAAGCTAAATTATTATAGTTTTTTTTATTACGTGTACTAAAAAACCTACCTATATTGCACTTGGGCAATATAATGACCAGTAGGTTCACCTTTAGTCTCCTTCCACTCACAAACTCAAGCTCGTCATTGAATTTTATTTGAGCAATGTGGAAACTGTATGTGGTTACAACTGGCGGACTCACCGCGTAGGTGAATTTAACCGCGACAAAATTCTCAGACAGCTATCTATATAAGTACCTCTTTATAAATTCTAGTTTTAAGCCCTGTGAATAGCCATATAACAAAAGTTAGTTTACTCTGTGTTGTGTATTTCCAGACCTATAAGTTAAAGGAGTTATTTGTGGGTTTTTAAGGACCAACGAAAAAGCTGACGTGCCACCTGATGTAAAATCCGTAAGTCATAAGTCGCCAGTGCATGGCCGGCTTTGAAGGATAATCTTTTTAAACCTTTATTCGAAGAATCTCAAGAAATTTCTAATTGCAGATGTCATACGCATTGAATCTGTATAGATCATATGAGTATGATGTAATGTTTGGCGATATGTCACGATCTATCTCATACCTATGAACTAAACTAAATTATTATTTTATTTATAATTTAAAAACTAATCAAAGGTACTTTTCTTACTATCCTTATTTCATTCAACCAAATAATATAACTTACAAAATGAATTTTTACGACTTTTTCTTTGATAAGAAAAGGATTATGTCTAGTGATATTAAGTTCAATATACCTATCTATTGTCTATTGTGCCATGGCCATCAATAACTAAAAGTTTTGATTAATTTTAACCCTATTTGTGTGCTCTGACTTGTATCTGATGTTTATTGTTTTATCTGTATTCAAAAAGTTGGCGGTTCTATGTCCGTGAGTATCAATTTTTATAGTATAGCCACAGCTTCGTTATTATTAATGATATTAGATTTTGATAATTCTATTTCGAGTGTTTATAAGTTGGTCGTATTTGGACCTATAAACAAACAAATGTTAAGATATTTATTGTGTTTGGTAACATTAATATTGTGAATACGATTTAAACATCTTTAATTTATAACGGAATGTAATACTAATTTTAAAACATTTTAGTGTATATTACATTGTATTAATATAAATTATTATTATTATATCATTTATGTACAATAATATTTCACTTAAATTATTTTTCCGATTTTAGTACGATTTTGTACCTTTTATTTTTGAAATGGATAGAATTGAAAACAAAAAAGCTTTCTGTGTACAGTTTTCAAATAAGCCCCATTAAGGTTCACAGTTATGTAAAAGTGTATAAAAATTAACCATTCCATTTGCAAGATGGTAGTTGTGGCTAGAAGCTTCTCGAAAACCGTGGAACTTTAGACCGCGTAAAGTTTCCATCTTAGTTCATACCGATACAGAAGCCGCATGATGAACTAACAAAATGTTGCTTGTTGCGGCTTGGTGCTCAACCATTGACATGTTGCTTTGATTAAATAATGTTATCTTACACTGGTATTATATATATGAAGATCTTATACTCGGATTATATTTATATAGAGGCATCATTCCGTTTACCGGATTATTATATTATGAATGATTTGAATTTGAATTGTTATTATTCAAACATTTTTTTATCGTGGCAATAATTTGTAACTCGGTAATTTGGTTGTAATTTTTGATTCGGTTGAATTACTTTGTACATGATTTAATACTTAATCATACTATCTTTATGATTAATGACATACTAGTGGCAGTGAGAATAATAACCATAATGCAACCTTCTTTTTAAATGGATTCAAATCTCGCACGCGATTGTAATTTACCGAAGTTTGATGCATATTAAAAATTAATTATGATTGGGAAACCTACATAATTAAAAGTAGTTCATAGTATTACAAAAAAATTACCGCATGTGTCTAGCGTGGTGATGGTACAAAGGTATGTTGCGGATATTATATATGTGCATTGTTTTAGTTAGTATAAAATGTCGGTCGATGTCCTTACAAAAGACAGTTATCGCAAAATGGTTGTTTTGAATTTTCAATTTGTGTTTGGTTGCTCAATTCTAGATTATTTTACGATTGGTTGATGATGATGATTGATAGATGATCGTTTCACTTTTTCGTTTTTGACTTAATTTGTTTTAAGTAAAATGTATAACAAGCTCTATTAAATTTACGCAACGACATGTCATTGGGGTTTGTATAGTAAGATATAATGTATTAATTGTTGATGTTCCTTGGAAAACTAATTTCTTAAACTCCGCTACTATTTAAAATTTTCATTTAGACCTTTTATTATCGACTTATATGCCTATTTAAAATTTTAAACAGAGATGTTAAACAATTCAAAAATGTAACAAGAAGGTTATAAATAAACCGGTAGCCCACCCTAGCTTCACTTCAGTAAACCTTCAACTCACGCTTTTACGCACACGCATTGATCTAGGAATAGTTTACTTTAGTTCCATGAATTAGAAACTGCAGCCAGACAGTTAAAAATTTAGTGTCCTATTATTAGAATTCCCATCATACAGGCAGACAGACAATAATTATTAAGAAAATGTGTTTTGATATCTATATCGATAGCAAAACTTATCTAAATTAAAATTTCTAAATAATATTCAATGTACTGGTTTAGCCCCGTTACAATTTAACTGTATAGATTATGGAAGTTGTATTATAAATATTGAATTTTCAATTAGACACAGTCGTTTTATTCTGAATTACATTTGTTACATTATAAATATATGCGATCATTTCACAAGTTCTATTTATTGTACAGAATTAAAATCATTCGTATTTCTTTTGATATAATTTTATTTCTTTATGAAAAGTATTAATGTACAAGTACTGCGTACTTAATTTTTTTTTGTGCTTTTGAAAATTTCTAATACAAAAATTGAATAGAGGACAGAGTAGTAAAGTGACCGAAAATTCGAATCGATTCGAGTTTTTGAAGAGCCTATCTTGCACAAATTAATAATAATATTTAAAACCTGTTTTTCAAGAAGCTATCTATATTAAGTGTATTAAGAAATCCAATCACTAACAATAAAACCGGACAAGTTCAGATTGGTATTGTATCCAGAAGTATTTTTCCTGTGGAAATATAAAAGCTGGGGATTATATTCCTTCTAACTACGGGCCCTCCTTTTTTATTTTGATCTTATTTATTTTGAAGACAACGAAAGAATAACCT
Source organism: Agathymus mariae mariae (assembly GCA_018251895.1). Lineage (NCBI taxonomy): Eukaryota > Metazoa > Arthropoda > Insecta > Lepidoptera > Hesperiidae > Agathymus > Agathymus mariae. The sequence continues at coordinate 13,185 of DWPT01000504.1, forward strand.
TCTCTCTCTCAGAAAGATGTTTTTGAGTTAATTTATATATATAATTTTTGATAAGATAAATATGTGTCTGATATAAAAATTAGTCTGTTTAGAATAACCAAATTTTTTATTTTTTCGTTCAACAGATTTGGAGAGAATCTCGAGTAATAAAACGCGAGTAGTCCTTTAAATTTACAAAACGGCTCTCAAAAAGCTTCAAAACTAACTTTAAAAATGTGCTCTTAAACAAACCTTTTATGAAATCTCATATTATTTGAAAGTGAACCCCATAGCCCAGTTGGTAGTGAACCTGCCTGCCGAGCGAGGGGTCCCGGGTTCGATATTTATGTGGCATATACATAAAAGTTGGTTCTCGGGTCATGGGTGTTTGTGATGTCATATTTGTATATGTCCACGCCACCCGCAACACAGGGTAGCCTAGTGCGGGGGTGTGAGTGTGTAAACGTTTATTTATTATTTATTATTATTGTCATCAACATCGTTATGATATAAGTATCATTATCATGTATAATTTGCGACTAATAAAAATATATATTTAATTAGTTCTAGTATCAGTAAAATAATAATTATGATTTATTATGACTGCGGGTTCAAATGGTTGAAATGGTTGATTTATCTCATAAACGATAATACCGTGTTTAATGTGCCATTTATTGTATAGATACATTTGTTTTTTAGAATTGTTGATATGATATGATATGTCTCATTTATTGTGCTTTCTTACATGAATACGAACTGTTCTGTCCTACGGTTTGTTGTGGGGCTCAGAGCTGCTGATATTAAGTTAATTTTTATGTTACATAAAGGAGCAGTGTGCGCCATTTACAACCTTAGGTCTAGGGACTCGCCTGAAGATTTCCTTAATATATTATTGTGTACGTTCATAAAATGTTTTGATTGTTTTCTTAAAAAAAGTGATGTTCTCATAAATAATAATAGAAATAAGGCTATTGTACTAAATTTCAGACTTAGCAGTGGTGGCTCTTTCGTGGGTTGATGAGTAAAGAAATCCGTTAGAATAGACGGAATATTGTTAGAAAATCTGCATAGTTTTGAGTTCTCCATAATATTCTTATATACCTATCATTATTTTGCGATTGGCCAGTGCGGTAGATTGTGAAACTATTTTATAGTTAAAGTTATTACAGAAAAAATAGTAAGTAGCTTATTACAGATAAAATTAACAATTGCAAGATAAGAAAAAATCTATTTCGATTTTTTTTATTATTCTCTTTACATAAATGTTCATAAAAGTATATTTTTATACCAGGACTCGTCTAGTATTGTACAGTAATAAATTAAAAATGTTTAAAGTAGTAAAGTTTTGCTTAAAGTCATAAAAAGTTAATAAAAACAGATTTTCGCATATCTCAAGTTTCATTACACTTCGTCAATTACGCGCCCTACTTCACAGTAAAAACTGCAAGTAAATTTCTAAAGTAAGTATGCCATAAACGGAATCTTCATGATCCCGATTCTATTCCATTTTACGACCGTCTCTCTAGCAAAAGCTAAATATTCATAGCATACTATACCTTGCTATCAATTTATCGAGCTAGGAGTAGAGGTCTTAATTAACTTCAAAGCAGACAAGTATCAGGCTACCGAGGAATATATTTCATCAATCATAGTTCGGTTGATTGATAATGTTACGTGAATTACTGATGAATCGAGCTGCCAGCCAACAGAATGCTCATCTCAATTTATTTACATGTGTTTGTACTACTTGTTGATGTTGCCTACGGTAAAAGATATTTTTGTTAGTCGGCGATTCAAAACGATGGATATGGCAAATGGTGTACGGTGTGTGTTTGAATTATGGTTTGTTTTAAATGCCATTTCGACAAGCGCTGGAGCGTACCAATAATCGTTAAGCTATCTCCGAAAAGATTTGTGTCGATTGAGTTCCTAGAATCTTGACATTGTGGAAAATAATTTTTTTTATTTACTTTAAATTAAACATCAATTGAATACTACTTTAATCTTCACATTTGTTTTATATTCAGTTATTCAATTTCATATTCATTCACTTTAGAGTAGTAAGGTTCATCCGTCATTAAGTACAAGTCAATCTCAACTATTCGCGGTGTCCATTACTGATCATTCGACAAGGGAATGGTCATTATCATTATTACAAACCATAACTGTCTCACTTCTAGGCTCGGGTTTCCTGTTACAATGGAAAGGGTTGATAGTTTGAGGCTCACCACGCTACCCGAGCGTGGATTTTTACAATTTTAAGAATATTATGGAGAACTCTCCGATGTCCAGGTTTCTTCACAGTAGTTTCTTTATGCTTTCATATAAAAAATATTCGTTTTAAAAACTAACATTAAAACCCTTTAATTTCCATTTATTTCGACCGGGTGTATCGAAAACATACATATAAAAAATCATCCTCTGTTTTGCTTTAACAATAATTTATGAATATCAACTCCATTTCATATCACCTCCATGACACCGATTCCAGATATGCGCGCTAACGAACCGTCTGATGTGATTGAAAATCATCGTAGAGAAACGATGTCCTAACGGAAGCCGTTATAAATCATTCCTGGACAGTAGTCCATACATCAATAGGGTCGGTTATTTGATAACTCCACACAACACGGTTGGCGAACAGCGGTTATCGATTATTCCGAATCGGTTGGACATGTAAAAGATAATTGTAATATAATTTTTATCAAATGTAAATATTCATTCGTTACAACAGCTTAAGTAGAACGTGAAAGTTGAAAGGCATCTCGATTGGTAGAGCGACGATCTATACACCTAAATTTTAACCTCACTGGACTCTACTATCCTCTCAAATCACTTTTCTTAGTAGAAACATTGCCAGATAATTATAATATATTTATAACAATAACATTGCCGCTTTTGTTCTGAAACAGATATTACGTTGAAGACCGATGATAAAAAGCAACCATTACTTAATTAGAGATTTTGTTGATAACGAAGCAGGTGTAGGTAACCATCAAAGATCACGATCAACGAACGGCCGGACATCAATTCGTTACAAATTTGACCATTTAGTTACACCTCGTTGAATCAAGGACTCTCCAACTCATTCTAAAAATACAATAAAAACGGAAAAAAATGAAACAAATTATCCGATTGAACCTGTTCTGTACGAGGGACCCCTAAAGAGCGGGTTTCTGTTAACGTGAACTAATTTATCCCCACCTGCATCATAAACAATATAAAGGCGCCGATACGGAATGTTTTGAAGGCATTAAATATTTTATTGGATAAGATACGACGCTGGGCGATGTTTAAAAATCGTTACGTCGTAATTTTTCCTTGGCAGTGCAAATTTAGTCTTCTTTAACACAACACTGTTCACGTCTTTATTACTAAAGAGGAGTATCTTTTACTTTTGTAGTGCTGATTGAGCAGAATTAATGCCGAATCACTGAGATTGTGAGTTTGTATAACAATGAACAAGTATAATTTTCTTGGGCTATCGATCTATTTATATATTGGTGACATTGAACGTAGAATCTGAATTATACGGGTAGCGAACATAAATTAGTTTCTGTGGGCGCCCGATATTAGGTCCTATTGGCGGCTTGGCGGTACCTCACAATATTCCATTTCGTTTGCCAGTGGGGGGCTCGAACGTTTCAATCGTAGCGACAATTAATCACAGTACAGCAGTGTCATCCGGCACCGGTCCGGTCGACGATGCCGACGAATTTATGGTACACTCTTTTACTTTTTTTAAACAGTCAACGTTGCATACCGTTTGGAATTGAGACAATGTCTAACAATTTCGATTTATGTAGTTCTCTGTACTATCATTTTGTTTATGCAAACATTTTGAAGACAAAAACAATGAATAAATGAATAGCGACCAAATAAACAATAGATCATTACTGGTCCTTCTTTGTCATATGTTACTATTGTTTCATTCACCTTTTCATGCGGTTGACCCATTTAATAAATAATATTGATGTACGATCATTATCCTTCCAGTGGTCATAATATAAAACATTTCGCCGTCGAGTTTAGTTTCTATTTCTATATCTAGTTCTATTTCCTCGTTTAATACAATGTTTGAAACCGGTCTAGAAGTTCGGACATTTCTGTCAATCTTAAAAAATTCAGACATTCTTATCTGAATATCAATTAAGTAGCGACTAACGATGTTTTCATTGAAGACCGTTTCCACAACTCAATTGTCCCATCGCTCATCATGGTTGTAATGAATGAGAAGTGTGAAGATCAAAGTCAACCACGTTGGTCATCTGTGAATTGAAAGAATTCACAAATTTTTGAGACCTTCATGGAGAATGATCAGGGACGCATTTGTTCTTACGATGTTTTTTTCACCAAAGTACATAATAATTAATTTTTAAATAGGCACACAGTTTGATAAAAGGGTTCAATATTTGAATTCTACTTGAATCAATTCGATTTGGAGATCGGTATTTAAATCATAGTCTAGAAGCTTCTACTCGGTGACTTACGAATTATATTTCCGTTGATTGGTATTTCAAGATAAAAAGCTACACTACACAGCTGATTCTGTACTCATGATTTACATCAAATCAAGTGCGAGGAGGCCACGTCCCGTCTATCCCCTATTATAAGACTGAGGACATTTGCCAAAGCCTCTCTTTAAATTAGTCCGTCTACTTCAGACGAGCTTGGATTCATTCCAGAACATTTGACATTTCGGTCATTCACCCAGAGATGTTTATTCTCGTATAACATAATTTATTATAATGGTTATAACAAAAATACAATATTTGTGATAAGATACTGACAGTATTGAGATTATTGTAGACCGCCAAAACAATATTACTAAAATCCCGTATCTTCTTATTTTTCAAAAGTATATTTTCAATAAAGAACATTTGTGTAACGGACATATTAATTTTAGAGTAGATTTCATTAAGTTTAAAACATATATACAGATTACACAGGACTTCACTCTTTCCCACAAATAAAACATTATCATCATGAATCATAAATAAATAAATAGACCAATCTTTAGAACAACTTACTTTTAAATAACTAATCTTTCGAATAACTTAATTCTAAGATGGTCAGCCGCAAAGTCACTTAAAAAATCATTAATCTGCAGTGGTTTAAAATCCCAAGAATGTCACAACAATAATAAGGATTTCTTTTATGAAACCATAGCTAATCAAAAATCTAGAACACATCGGTATCAAAAATAACGTATAACGCGCAATAAAATGATGAAATTAATAAAACACTTGGTTCTCATATGGAATGGATTGAAATAATGATCGAATTAAACCTTGCCAAATTGATAATAATGTTATAATAAGAAACGTAGGTTAAAGGTTCACCTACACTAACACGGGTCGAGTCCATGTTCGTGGTAAATAAAACGGAATCCAATACAGATGTTACAATATAATATTGGGTACAAATTACCTAATATTGTTAAGATACATGTTGATTTCTTTAAATTTAATATTTATTCTAAATATAAGGTTATAATAACCGGAACTTGAGAACTTTCTGAAACTATTACTAAAACACTTTGAAATATTTTAGGTTGATTCTAAACTGAGGTTGGTACATCGCTAGTTATCTAAGAAATCGTACCACCATGAAAGAGTACCGTCTTGATTAAACTGAATGATACGAAGCCCAAAGTTGAAGGTATCTTCAATTAATTTAATATCAAACAGGATTGTACTGTGAATTTTAAAGATTGGCTAACCTTACCTAACGTGCATCGAGCTTAGGGTAGAAGTATCGAAAATTTTCTGATCATTTATTATTTGGACGTCTCGGAGTGAAACGAATCTAGTGGATTATTAAGTCTGCTTCGTTTGTCAAGTAATTTTGGATTTAATTGGTTTACTATCTATGGATCATAATTCACAATGTTTAATACTTATAGTATCGGGTTTCTCGAAATAAAATTTATACTGTTCGTGTAATGAAACACTAAAATATTGAAAAGTAATAAATAATTTATTAATTCATCAATAATATCTTTAACAATCCTTGGTTTGTCTGATAATAATCATGTGAAATCAGAGCGATTTCTTTGATTGAGTCAACATTCACATAGTATAAACATACTATGTTTAGATAATACTCGACATTTTTGTATTTTATACTTATAATTACAAAAATCATAAATACTACGAAATATAAAATCGTGAGCACTCGCCTCAGGTGCAATATATAAAACATCAATTCGACTATAAAATAAAAAAAGTAGTGAATAGTGTACTCACGATTACAACGAACAATGCCGGCGATGTTATAAATTTGAAATCATACGGGTAATACTTATGTCAGGATCCGATTACATCCGAAAGCGATTGCCGAGATTGCTAGTCTTAACTTGGTAAATCTATTACTGGTCGAACTTGACCATTGAACTCATGTTATAATATGTTGCGTTTCATATTTCATGAATTTTTGAATGAAAGCGATTTCAATTTAATAAACATAATATGTAAATAACACACGAAAACGTTAACCAATTAAAACTCATACATACGTAATGCACAAAAACTTTGTTGAAAATATTGACATAAAATATTCAGTTATTATTTGCCAGTTCGGTTCGTTATTCCAGCAGCTTGTTTATTGGAACGTCGAGGTAAAATGTATTTGTTTTATTAATTGCTAAAGTGTGTAAAAATTTTTATACAATAAAACGAATAAAAAGCTCTTGATAAAGCCTATTATTATGCTAGATATATCCGATGTTATTTTATATACATATTTATAAATTGGCGTAATTTCAAATTTATTTAAGATTAATAAACCTCCGACTTACGCTTAGAAATAGCGCCTGCGTTGTTTAAGAACTCGGTTTTTGCGATCTGTGAATTAGAAATATACTGATTTATAACTTATTAAATCGAACCTATCTTCGAAACTGCTTGTTTATCGTAAATTGTATATTTATATAAAATAATTTAAACTAATATTAACATACTCACACTATCGCACTAGGATTCATGTTTTGCTGGTAGCATGGACGAACATGTATCTGTCACATACATGCCCCGGCCGGGGATCGCACCGGACACCTCAGCTTGGCTGGCAGGTTCACTACCAACTAGAATACGGCACATTGTAAAATATGTAACTAATAAGACACCTCGGCGAGTTTCACAAAACCTACAATTCGATGGTGTCATGATCATTTCACTTTGAAGGAACCTGATTTGACAATAAAGCCCCGACAAAACCTTTGTCAGCTTTGAAAATGCAGGAGATTTTATGTTTTTGTCCATTAGAGATCGTGAACACAATAGTTACACAGAAATGTAATTGAAACGTCAGCCTTAATTTGTAACTTAGTTTAGAATATTGTCTACCAACTAATCCGTCCGCAAGAGAGTAAGCGGCACGCGACGAAACTGATTGCTTTTAAAACTTATTTAATTACATTATTCTTATTTATCTCTCACTTGTTACGATAATCATGAAACAAACAATTTAAACAATAATAAATATAATATGAATAATATTCAGTTGAATATATGTAAGAAACAACTTCCCATTGATATCTTCATAACAACAGTATGTATAAAGACAGGATGTCTATTAGGAGATCTTTATCTGAAGAAAATGAAAGTAGAATACATTTTTGTCCTGACAACCAACAGTAAAAGGTAACTGAAATTGAAAATAAATACATATATGCAGGATATTTGATATGTTACTCCTCAGCCCTGACGATGTTCAAGCGCTATTTGGAAATTCAAGAGTTACACGAGTACTCCTGAGGAGAAGCGAAGTCCTATACGTGTTCTGTCATGTAGTTACATAGAAATAACTCTTTTATTGTTCCAATCTTCATGCCTATGTTCGGCAACGTATTTGCTAAATAATAACTATTGTTGCCTATTTCTCTTTAGAATTCATTTAACACACAGAATTTTAAATGAGAGAAAGTAGAAATTTTAGTGTCTCGCGTCCATCTTGAAACAAATTTATTGTTGATCGTTACAAATAGAGTACTTGCGTTAATTTTCTTATTCTGTTGGGCTTATGTTATTTGGTGATTTTTTCCGGAAATTCGTATTTGATAAAGTAAAAATACACGTAGATATGACGGTATACTTTCACTTATAATTATGGATAAAATATGCGATAACTCAGTTAAAAGAAGTGAAATTAGTATATAAGAGTCAAAATAAAAAAAAACAAATCTGTAGCAAAGTTGGTAGGGATTGTAGATGTTATATTGATATTCCCACTGAATAAAGGGTCCTGAGAAACGCTCATAGAGGCTGAATAGAATTAATAACTTTGCTGACGTATAAGTACAATTTTTTAACCACACGTAATCATTTTATTTAAATTATTTAATAAAAAAGTTTAAATTCAAACAAAATTGTATTGACTCCACTTGCCCAATGCGCCTTGGTAGGTAATATCATGGTAGGTAAGATTCTAGATCTCCTCATTTCATTTATGCAGAGAGACCATCAGGAGATCAAAGCTAGTGGCCAACTAAATTCGAAAACAAAATCATTAGGTATTTTGTGGATCAAATTATCCACATCATTTTTTGTTTTTACTACATGTAGTTATAACAAACTTTCGGATCATGAACCCTATGAAATAATAATATCACATTATAATTATTATCAGCATTCGAGTTCCATATATTTCATGAATATATATATAAAGAAATTGGCTTGTATCATTAGTAAGAGAGATAATGACATACATTTTTGACTTTTTTGACTCTACATTTGTGATTATGTATTGGATTCACACTAATAGCTAATATGCACTTTCCGTGTTTGATCTAAACGGACAATTTATATTTTAATATGCTGGTCACCTTCGTATCAGAATATGATGTATCAAATTTACCCAGAAATATTTTCTTTTTCCTTAAAATTAAGGGTTACAAAAATTCATAACAATTATATACCATTTTTGTTTAATTTAGGCTTAATTGTAGCTGTGGTTAATTTTGGTATTATACGTCATGTCCGCTTATCATCAAGTAGTTACATATAAAGAAATCTTAAATGGACAGTGAACAAGACGCATAACTTGCTTTTGATCATCCGGCTACCAATAAACAAAACTGAACTTTATAGACGTAATAAACATTTTTATATAAAATCTTTTTAGCTTGTGTTTCAAATAAACTGTTATTGAAGGCATCATAATAAATGTGATTAATATCGGTCTAATGACCGAGAGCAGGATATAATTTAGTTGTTATAAATTGTGAAGTTGAAACTCCGAAGCGTAAAACAAATCTTGTTGGTACAGTAACATTTCCTTAATAATATAAAATGAGTACCACCACTTTGTTGCTAAGTAGTTGTTATACTTTATGAGCGTGCATAAAAAACTTCGTAGACTTAATAAACGTGTTTCATTGTCATTACTGTACTAACATTCAGCTTTACAGCTCTGGAAAAGTTAAGCAAAACAGCTGCGAGATATAAACCCGTAGACATATGTATACACAATGTCTTGACATAAATAAAAGGAACCTATTTACATTTGTACACAATATTGTCTCATGAGTACCTATTAATATTGTAATTATGTCACGTGGTTTATATGTTGTTACAATATTCACGTGATTACTCAAGGCAATTTTTTAATTATATTATATTATATATTAAAAAATAACATATTTAAAATTAACTGGTGCTTTGTATCGATTAAAATCTTTCTTTTCTTCCTATTCCTTTTTGGCGCTGTCGAACGCATTAATGATGGATGGTTTTGGTGTTACTAATGTCCACGGGCGACGGTGACAACTTACAATCAGTTGTCTCGTCTGCTCGTTTGTCGGCTATTTACATTTAAAAAAAAATACTCTCGCGCCGCAGTAATCATCTTCATAATCATAATTCGTCTTGCAAAATAGCTGTACACGGTACAAACCTACCAATAAGAGATGACCTTTCGTATAGTTTAAATTTCTCTTCGAATGTTTGAATCAAAGGTCACTTTCGTTCAAAGCCCTATATAGAAAATAATCTACCAGTAACCCAACAATATTCGGTGAACATATCTTGCCGTTCAACTCTTCAATTAAGACTGTTGAGATCGTGGTAGCGAATAGGTGATTAGCTACACATAATTATATAATTATTATAGTTGTCGTGTGTAGCATTAATTTTTATAGGCGAAAATTTTTATAAGATTCATCTCTAGTTTCACCGACACCGTTTTAAATTTTACTCTGTTTATGTTTTAAGATTACTAGGGCTGATGGCAGCTTGAAGTTCTCACGTATGACTGTGCATTTTTGTACAATTACAATTATTATGTACAATTTTGTTTCGAAATTGTTTATTTATTATCATGAACTGCGGTGACATCATTATATTAGAGTTTGTTTATACATATAATTTATAAATTAAACGACATTTAAGCAAGCTTATTAATTTTATAATAATTTACATCATTTTGATAAATCAAATTTATTTTTCTAGAAATTAATAACTTATTTAAA
>DWPT01000505.1:0-23616 GCA_018251895.1 Agathymus mariae mariae
CTCTAAGCCTTCATCGGATGCGACCCTTCTTGAAGGAAAGAAGGGTGAGACTCGCGGGTGCCCTAGCCTGCTACTTATGCCGCTTTTCGGGTTTTCTAGAAATATCTTTGCGTTTCTCGTCAAGTCAACGTTCCTTACGAAATAATAGGATAGGCGGTGAGACAAGCAATAAAATCCATGTATGCGATATTCGGCCTAATGCACGAGGCACAAGGTAGGCAGTTGTATCCGAAGTATTTCTTGTTGGTACGCCGGTTATATGGCACCGTTATTGTTTCGGATATTATTGTTTTCTGTTAAACTTTGGAGAAACGTTCGTGCCAATTGATTAGAATATAATATTGTGATAAAACCGGCACCGCAGATCATCATAATATTTGCCGAGGTGTCTGAAATATTTATATGTGATCCACATGACGCTAGAGTGGTTTTAGCTCGATAGATGTGACTACTGGATTAGTTCAATCAGGAGTACTGTTCCAGTGATCATGTAATAAAATCGTTTTCCTTGACAGGACCATGTACAAAGTTTGGAGTCCCTTAAAGCTGAACTCGCGCTAGTAAGCGACAAGCGAGTGGAGTTGGAACGGCGACTCACGAGCTCACTCAAGGATAAGGAAAGTCTGCGGCAGCAGCTCGACGAAGCGAATGACATGATCGCCGTGCTGGAGCGACAACTCAAGGAACAGGTAATTGCTTTTCTTAATCAATTGACAGTAAATTAAAATGTCATTAGTGCCTAAATTCTGAAAGCACCCAGGACAGCAATCGTAGGTGTAATTTTTTTCAGTATTTCGATTTTAGTTTCCAAGCTCAGTAATAAACGGTTCGAGTCTTTATGTGATGCCTTTGGCATTGTAGTGTTGAATGCGGGGCGTTGACCACTTAACATCATTTGGCCTAACTAGTTATTTGTCGGTTATTGACAAAAAGAACCGACCGGCTGTCCAGCTGTCCTGGCTATTTTTTAATCACTTGTGTTTCAAATATAATTGTGGTTTGTATGAGAGTTATGCAATGACAGTCTCATACCGGGTTAACTTGTTTTTAGATATTTGGTGCAAACTTTTAGGTAACATAACTAATTAAAATCACATCACTAAATGAGTCGGCGTTATTCTAGTCTGTAGAAGTGTACCTTGTAGTAAGATTACATCCTGATTAAGCAACACAAGTGTAATAAATTTATACTTCCTTTGAACAATTACAACATTTCTACCTGTCAGGGTAATCACTAGTGAATTTGTCGCGAGAACAATGGACTCCAATTAACATCTATTCTATTGTTAAATAACTTATCAGTTTCAATCTATAATACTAGATAAATGTGAAGCCTCTGTCTGTAATTTTAAATTTATTGACATATTATGTGATGATTATTCATTTTAATGACCCACTTAATGTTATAAATGAGACAAATCTAATTTATATATTATAATAAAAAAACAACAGGGGAATAAATTGGGAAAATAAATGATTACGAATTAGTATAATTTAAAAATTTATTTTAAAAGTCCTTTAAGTCTATCTGATTGTTGGTAGTCGACTCTATCTTCGATATTACATGCCGGTTTTCTTTCAGGAACATCTTTACCAGAACACTTTGAAGGAGCTGGAGCGTCTGCAAAGATCGCACGATACTCTCGCGGAGCGCATCGGCGCGCCCGAGCCCAATGAAACGACCGGCACGGCGCGTTCGCTGCACGCGGAGATGGAGACGGAGCCCGAGGAGGACGACGGCTGGCTGCGCAGCGAGGCCGTGCAGGTGTTCCGGCAGCTGCGGGCGCTGGCGCTGCAGCTCAACACCGGACACGATGATGACTCTGGTATGTTCCATACGTTGATATCTTTGATAACAAAACGCTAATTGGCTGCACTGTGTTAACTCACATTTTATTTAGCAATTTTATTTAGCAACCAATTGCTGCATCTCCACTGTGCAGGGTCATTAAAATTTTGTCAACTTAGAAAGGCTTGGTTGGTTAGCCTTGACAAAGTTAGGTTAGAGGCCATTATATAAGTTTTTAAACTAAGTTTTGTGACAAAAGTCTTGAAGAACTATGTTATTATTCTGTTGAAGTTCATTTCAATTACTTAATTAAATAAAGAAACAAAAAATAATTTGCAAAGGATGACATCATCATTTAAATTAATAAATGAACTAAGTTATGAGTATAAAGGGTACAGTGCATAATATATTTAAATTCCATAATTTTGGCACGTCGGTCATTATACGCGATACGTTTTATTTGTCATGAAAACTTTCCAAGTCTGTCATTAACATATATGGCATAACGATCCCCCGGTTTTGTGAATAATACTTCATTAGTAAGAAGTTTCCGGCATGCAGGATAGATATCGATGCAACCGATTTATAAAGAGCTAACGAATATCGTACAGCCTCTTGTCTTAACTATCAAATAACTCACTTGCATTTAAAAATCTTATTTAATGCTTAGATGAATCACCTTCGAATCTGAAACCGTTGTTAATTTCATCCTCAACACGATAACGTTGATAGACACAGTCGAGCGTGAAAAAAATCGAAAGCTATTTAGCTTCCGACCGCAAGCACCGCAGCGTTGCAAGTGAATTTGGACGTAGCGGCTGTAAGAATAGTTTTCAAATTATCAAGAGCGTTCGACACGCACACAATACGGTTTATTCCACTGTTCACACGCACGACACGGACTAGTTAGCTATAGAGTTTTTGGCTACGTCAGCGTGCTGTGCGGATAAAATTGTAACGCAGTGGCGCGTGCATTACCCTATGTATAAGTGAATGACCGAGTTCAGGTTAGTGCTTTGCTAAGCGATCCATGATCATGGATGAACAATCTCACGTTGGTGGATTATTGCCGAGGGGTATTTGTTAGACCCACGGCGTTCAGATCTTTGAAGATTTTGCCATATGACTAAAAGAAATTATCCAACTTCCGCTTAATTTTTCTAGGAATAGATTGATCTAATGTAAACAGACGTCTGCTATTATGTTATGATGAATTTTCATTTTAAATATCCCATTCTTTTTTATATCCCGTCTTTTATTGTTTTTTATTCTAATGTCCATAAAGAAATCGCTTCGAAGCGAGAAGGCTGCGTGTGTTTTTGTTATTTTTAAAACCATTAAAATCCTATGGATTATGAGACTGCTAGGTAATACCATTAAAATTAGCCACAGTGATACGTATGTCTTCAGTGCCACGCTACTTCCTGATCGCAAACAGAACCGAACCTCGCATGACCGGTTTGTAGGGCAGCAAATATCATGCCTACTAAATATCTTCAAGCAACCATGGCCATGCAATTATAAGTAATTCTATATTTCAATACAAAGCAAAGATATGTCTGATTTAACTTCATATACTGATATTTCAGTTTGAAGAGTGTTTTGTCTCGGTATGACTTTTAAACGTTTTCTTTTTTTCTGTTTTCTTTTTTAATCTGATAAATAGTAATTTCTGTCGATTACGGAGTATCAATAGGCGTTGTATTTAGGCTCCTTAATTCGTTTTGTATTCTTATTAATTATTAGTTTTGATTATCACCAAGAGGTTGAATCCTTTGAGATCATTTATTATCATTACAATCCAGTTTGGTTCAGGGTTCTCCACAAAATGAAAAAGGTTATGGCCGAAATCGTTTCCGCTGGCGAAGTGCGTATTGGCAGTATTCGCATTTTTATCTTAATGAATATCTAGAACTCTGAAGTATGCAGACGAGGTTTTCGTACACGAAGTGTAGTCTATTTCCATTCGAACCTCCCGAGGAGATTGAATATTAGACCAGCGGCTGATCACGGCTTAGTGTCTAGTGTGAGTTAGTCTGTTGCTTTGTATTTTATACTATGTTAGATGCATTTAATTTTTATGCATTACGATATTAATCTTCCAGTTATTTTCTTTTCCTTCAGCCATTTGAAACTAATATAACTGTTTTACACCTACACGGTTGTCGAACCACGAACATGTTTTAGAGATCCAAAATTTTTGCGATGATATCATACAGTGGTAGTGGAGGATGGTACGGGGAGTCACGACCCAACGATTTGTTGGTAAACCACCGCTGTGTCACGTTTTTTGTGACCCAGTTGTTCTTTCTAAGATTCCGCGTCTGCGTTATTAGCGGGCTACAGTTTGATTTAATGAAATCGTTAAAAAATAGGAGTTATTTTGTGAAACTTGTCGATGTAGTTGGTTAAGTTGAGGTCTATATTAATCATCATACTATACTAATATTATATCAGGTAAAAAAATAGTCTTATTTAAACGATTTCTTGATGTCTTGTCCTGCACATCGCAATCCTATCAAATCAGTTTGTTTAATATATTTATTATTTCAAAAACAATATTGTTTTACTTCCAAGCCGGGTAAACAGCGAGCAATCTTTCAAAACATCGTTGCTGTGGTTTTGCAAGCCATGCTCGTTTTAGCGTCTTCATAACGGCGCACTTGCTGAACACGCAAAACATTGTCGGACATAAAACAGTTATTAAGCTGCGTGATGCGTGTTAAATAAAGCTCTTTATGTTTTAAATCAGAATTTATATTGATCACTACAAATAGATATGTATGTGTTGTGTGATTATTATAACTTCGTCAAGTCATAGTACCGGTCTGATCTGACCATCATTCTGAAAAGTTAACGTTATAGTCACGATTGGTTACAGTGAAGTCAAATCCGTGAAAATCGTACAGGGTAATCTGCATTTTAACTTTATTTGATGTATATATTCACATCATGTTACTGTTTACTTTGATGTTGATATATATATATCGGTGTTGTATATCGGTGTTTTATTGACTATGGACATTTAAGAGACATACTTGGGGCTGTGTAAAGTGATTTGTTTTATCTATTTAATATTTTATTATACTTTATGAGTATTCGATGTCAGTACAGCGTAATTTGTTCGGCATTATATCTGCAAGTTGTTCAAACAACGATTACCTACGTTCGGTAAATATGTTTGACCTACTTACCAGAAAGTATCCGTATTTTAAATACAATAATTTATACATTTCACATACTATTAAGAATTATTACTTAAATGGCATGATTTCTAGTAAAGATGAATATATAAGAATCTAAAACTATATGAAATAAGTAATTAAAACGCTTTAACATGTTAATAAAAAAACTTGTACGAGTAGTAGCCCAGTATGCACCTCTGACATTAATGCTTTCAAATTATATACACCTAAATTAATCGTCTTTTTCTATTGTCAATTTTATTATAGATCATATAAATATATTTGTCATGTGCATAAACAATAAAATAGGGCAAAAGATCAGTGAAGTTGTAACTTTCAAATAAAAATTTGATACAAATACATTGCATTAAATTTTTGTGTTGTTGAAAACGTAAAGTCGAATGGGCGATCCTCATTCTCGTAATGACAATTGGCAATAGTAGTCGAACCAAGGTAAGCGTTTGACGTCAACGCCCTTCTCTCTCCACTACAGGATGTCCATTGTTGACACTCTCATTAAAAAAGGAACCAAGCGCAAATCCTATTACTAAAAGGCTTCAAAATTTTACTCAATATTACTATAATACATGTCAGTTATTTAAATCATTTATTTTAAAGGTATTGTACAAGGCAGTATATTAGGACTCTTTAAGGTAATCTTGGTTTTAACAACCTTGCACGAGTCTTATTTCCTTATTGGCGTTTTTCTTTATAGTCATATTATAAATACAAATTATGAACGATTAAAACAATGAAACAAATTCTGCATGCAATTTATAATTAGATAAAGATCTTGCTAGAAACTTAAATCAACAATGTCAAAACAATATATACGCAAAAATATGCATACCGAAACAAACGCAAGCGTTGTCTAAAAAGGATTAAGCCAATAATTATTACTTATATCATGGTGCAGTAAGGCATATCAAGAAAACCTGTATACTCGTTTTATAATGTCCTGGAAGGCACGTGAATTCTGGTGACCCGTTGTATGGTTTAATTATAAACAGAAAAAAGGCCAAGGGTGGATAACGGCCCGATTGGGATTAACGGGTTGAGAAGTATACGCGTATTTACGCATGTATTCTACTCACAATCGACAGACACTGCAGTGTCTAAGAACCAGATCCGGAATAAACTGGATTGGTACAGCCCTGTACGTCAGTAACCAAATACTTACAAGGACAACAACGACGCAGCCTCCGAACTTGCACAACAAACACTTCGTTATAAAAAAACCAGTCAAATTTGAAAGTGAGTTGCTTAGATGGGGTTCTGTATCCATGTATATATTTCGTTTCCCATGTGAATTAACAGAAAATAAATTCTTATTTGAATAGTTTCGAAGATAATGAAAATGTTTAAATACATTATGTTATTATATAAGACTATTATATATTCCTTAAAACAAGCCCTCTCATGTAATATGTGACACGATGTATTTCATAAGTTTTTAATCTTTTTATTTAACTTTTTTTTACTATTATAAGTCTATGCTTGAGTAAAATGCCACCCGGTGGTTTGTAGCGATGTAGTCTTACATGGTAAAGGGCTTTAACTTGGAAAAAGCCCTTCTTACTCTTAACTTGTAGTAATCCACATCGTAATGAGATGAGAACATCGACACGGGCAGACTATTCCAATCCTTAGCGGCATGCATAACAAATGACGACGCAAAATGTGTCGTCTGTACCTGGAGAAGGATGTTTGTAACGAAAGGATGGGAAGTCGCCGTGCGTCGAGACGTTGTCTACACATCGTCTATGCTCGTGAATCTGGATGCTGGTCTCAACCAATTTTAGATCACTAATAAGCAGTTTTGCACGCCCCTCCATTGTATCAAATACTGACAGGTAACATTTCATACCCATGTTCTCCAAATGTATCTTACTTTATAATATTACTCTCTAAAATTCACCCCTGAACAAAACTTCATATAACTTTACATATATGATTGGGTTACCAATAAATAGTACAAGATTTTAACAATTTTCCTATGCGTTCGGAGAAATTAGCGTATGACACAAGGACAAATAGCCACACGTGTAATCCTCTGTAAGTTTCTTTGTACTCCGAGTTTGCATATACTGAACCCTAAAAATGATCTCTTTCTTACAAGTAACGAGATCGTGCCTCGACTTGCAGAGCTGTCGAATAAGCGTTCGCGAAATATTTTCTAAAGGAATCGTTGTATTTGATAGGTACTCACAAATAGAGGTCGAAATGGTAATATTTGGGAGGTCGCTTGTTATTAAACTTCTATTATGATGATTAAATTACATTAACGTCTGTGACTAAATCATTATATTGATGTTCCTTTCGTTATTGTCCACACGAATAAAAGGTTAGAGAAAGACAGGCCGTATATAGGACCCTAGGTTGAATCGCTAGAAATTAAGCCATACGTAAAGATTACTGAAGTGTCCACACGCGTACAGTTGTTCGTCCTACGCTTGATTCAACAATGCCCTTGCCAAGTCGATATTTATTCTATTTATACCGTTTTTAACGGAAGTAGCAAGTGACGCTAACCCGGAAGTCAATAATATTAAATGTGTAGTACCAGGACTTTAGATTACATTAAGCTATGAAGCTCTTCGATATTAGACATTAAGATTATAAAAGAAACAAGCTTATATAAAATATGAAACTAACACGTAGGTCTTCATACTTTGGCCTGAATTCAGTATGAAATAGTTGAATTGTAAGTTTTGACAACATTATTACAAATATGAAACGCATACATGACCTGTTTGTCTAGCAGAATGAAATATCAGCGGACTAACATTGATCATATACAAAAACCAAGAAATGTGTTCATCGTGAGATCATCGTTCTCGTTACGTATCTACTTGGGTTTTTTCTTTTTGGTAATATTTTGAAGTGTATTATAATAGGCAGAGAGCTAATAAATATTATTTGCTAAATTAACTAAAAATAAATTACTTTTTTTATCGTTGACGTATTAAATTAAATTTATCTTCGGTCCAACATTAATCTGTGCATAGTTATAATGAAGCAATTATCGATTTGATAGTTGTATAATATAAATATAATTTGTGTGTGAGTTTATGATGACCTCGCAGCCGTTCATGATAAATGCTCATCGCGCTATGATTGGCAGCGACATTATGCACAACGTCTTCTGCTATCTCATTTACCATACAAATGTTTATATCTAGGCCTCCATTCCGACCTCTCGTTGACATCCCTGGACGGAGAAGAAGGCGAGACCCTTCGCCGCGGGGCGTTAGCGGCCGCGTGTGCTGACGCCGTCGCGGCGTACGCAACCCTCGAGGGCTCCAGGGTGCGAGACTCGATCGCCGCTCACGCTCGGCGCGCTCTGGAGCGCGAGAGACAGATCGATGAGAAGAACGAGATTATCGCTGACCTGTCTTCTAAGGTAAGTTAAGTTAAAGTTCATTAAAAATATTTAATAGGATCTTGTTTGTTCATTTAACTCTTGCAGGTATTTGTTATCGAGATGAAGACCCAAAAATCTATTTTTGGAATTATTGTATGGCTGAGGTACAGATAGAAACTAATGATGTAACTCTTATTATAATTTATAGTATGATTTCTGGGCACTGGCTATGTTCCAGTGAAATCTATACAAATACTAGCGGACCCGACAGACGTTGCCCTGTACACGCGTCTTTAATTCGAAAATTTCAAGTGGAAAAATTCCATTTTCAAAAAAGTCATTTTCCAATGGACCAAATTGTGAATCTAAACCATTCTCAAATCCTCTTGAACACATACAAAAAAACCAGTCGTTTAGGAGGAGTTCAGTGACATACACACGCACACAAGATACATATGTATAAAGATTTTAAAGAGAGAGTGCGATTTGTTGAGTTTACGACTATGCGGAGGGACGGACGGCTATTACAAAAATTCTGTTACCGTTTATAACGTACGGTTAATCCGGATTCTGGACTATGTACATATATTATGTATATATTTATAATTAACTGTTCACGAAATTAGGGCGGGCCGTTAGTAGAAGATAAAAATATCGATATTCTTAATAATTATAATTCAAAGAACTTCAAAAATTAATCCCTCAACGATTACTTTGAGTATTTACATTTGTTTTGGTTCGAAGGTTATTACGAGTAGGTCCGGCACGTCCACACTTCCTGATCCAGCCGAGTTGCTTCTTAACAGTAGGTGCGTTGCATGCCGATATACAACTTCCAAGTCGATGGTTTCAATAAGCTTTAACGATCGTCCTGAATCTCTAGAACGGTACGAAAACGAACCGTAACACATTCGCGGCTATACAATTACTTGGCAGCACCACGCACCTCGTCGCGTGCTCTTGGACGTAATCGATTTAACGCTCTTTCGAGTTATCATTCGAATAGATTTAGACTTACGTACACACTTATTGCAGACGTGGTTGAAGCTGTGTTAGAGGTAATTCAATGTTATATGTTGAGGTCGGAAATGTATTTTTATAAAATTCTAACTGATCGTTTTTCGTACATGACTGATATAAGACGAAAAAATATTAATAAGGGCCTTCATTAACGCAATAGGACACAAAACAAGTTGTTAATTTTTTTTTCTGTTTGTCTGTGCGTTTGTTCGCGCTAATCTCGGAAACGGTCTTACCGATCTCGTTCTGGTGTTTACTAATATATTGCAGTAAGCATCACTTAACATTCAAAGTATGTTCCATTGCAATCTGTTCATAAAAAAAAATTATAGATTAATTTAAAATAATGCGGGTACTATTTGTTAGTGTAAGACGTAGTTTTCCCGAAGCGAAGCGAGTTCAGATTGCTAGTTCGTACTAAATTCGTAGGCTTCCGGACGGTAAAACTGTTTGTGTAATTTTTGCTTGATGCTTGAGTCAATAAATGAACCGTAAACCGAGGAAAGATATATTAACCGAGGAGAAACGAGAAGAACGATTTGAGTTAAAGACATCTCTACATTTTAGTCAATATTTCTTTCGCAACAGGTGCTAGGTATGCAGGTAACATCGATCTTACTAAACTAGTTTCTTTCTAGAAAACATGTTTTTGTACATTTCCTCGGCTCCCCATAAACAAAGGTCACCAGTCCGGTCTACCCACCGGCTTCCATATTCGAATGATGGGAGTGCTGCGTTATTGGCTCCTTGTTCGAACATGACTGAGGTCGGTCGCCGCGATGGCCGCGTCGTCCGTGAAGTGTAATAGGACAGTCGGATTGGTGAATAATCCTCCGGGCGTGGGTTGCAACGTCCAAACGTGGCTATCGAAGAATGTTGTCTGCGATCGAGTTTTTGTTGAATTGTCTATATTAGCTTTGAAACAACTAAAATAGGTATGATAATTATACGCACTAGTTCATGACGGCAAGTCATACGAGTGTAATGAGAATTT
Source organism: Agathymus mariae mariae (assembly GCA_018251895.1). Classification (NCBI taxonomy): domain Eukaryota; kingdom Metazoa; phylum Arthropoda; class Insecta; order Lepidoptera; family Hesperiidae; genus Agathymus; species Agathymus mariae. Next base: position 10,353 of record DWPT01000505.1, read on the forward strand.
TGCGTTCCATTTTTAAAATATCATCGGAAGAAAATCGTGTACAATCAAATACGAATATTTCCCGAGGTCTACATGTTCTATATATTGAATTTAATCTAAATAAAATAACCATAATTAGGCCTTATAAAACGTGGTGATGTAATTAATGGATGATCGATACGTATCGTTTGCTTCTTTCGTTTTCTTTCTGCCTTCATCGCCCTATCATGTTCCCTAAACCTTACATGGCCGTTGTCCGAACAGTAGATAGAAATACTGCTAACTGAAATACTGAGAACTTAGTAACATAATAGTGCACACCAAGTATTTCAACATCCTTTGTAGTTCTTTTTAATGCTATTACTAGGTCATTACCGTTCTCGAATTAGCGTTAGAGACGTTGAATACTTTTTAAGTATCTCGTTCCAAATATCTGATATTAACCCTATTATTTTATGGTATATATCGCATCGTATTATTACATGTAGAGTAAACTTTGTGGCACCGATAACTGTTTTTGATCTTGTTGCTGTAACAAATGTCCCATTCGTTTGCTCAGACAATTCTCAATGAGTTCTTAATGTGTTTATCTTGCTCGAATATGGTTCACATATTATTTAAGTTTCCCTACTACGTCGCCTTTTAATCACATCTACATTTTGTAACACGTACAGCAAGCAGTATGCAATTAATTAATACATCTTGGAATATAAATGAGACTTCCATCAAAATTTTCTTTTGAAGTGATTGCAGTTAAAGTTCAAATGTTTGGGTAATATACGTCATACGTTATGTCTTTATGCGTTCAGCATTAAGAGTTATTTAAAAACACTCAAAAGAAAATGGAATGAGATTTAAGCGTTTTTGTTATATAGAAAATTAAATGCTATTCAAAAAGTAAATTTACGTAGGTGTGTTATTACCGTGCCATACAGTTTATTGCAAGCACATTCCAAACTTGCAGTGTGTTAAATTTATTTATGGTAAACTGCATTTACATACAACTACCCTTGCAGACAGCACGTCTGCAACTCGTGCAGTTACGTCACCAGGGTTAACAAACTCGCACAAATACCTGTACTAGCGCTGGTGCTAATAAGACTTAACTTCCCGTTCTTTGTTAAAATACTTTATTTCCTTGAGAAATTAACGAACAGTATCTTCTGTTACAATGTAGTGTTTGTAAAGGTTTTAGAGGCAATTACGGTCTAGGTCCGCCCAAGGACTGGTTTTGTCCGGTTTATGATAAAGCCGTCTATGGTATTTACAGAGTAGCTCCTGCGAGTGTAAAGTGTAGTCATACATATCCAACCCAGAAAAAACTGACGCTGGTCATGGTCAGGCAAGTACTGCGTCACCAGATCAAGGTCTTCAATTACGTGGGCGCTGGGTTCAAGAAACGGGCGTAACTGAGTGTCACTTAAAACCTAGCTCGACTCCACCAGTACAAATTATAAAGAACGTATTTATCTATTCTACGATTTTGGATTTAATCATGTCTATGATTATCATGTATTTTATCACTGAATCGTAATGGCCGTCAATCATATTATGTCATAACCCGGTGAAAGGAGCAGCGACCCCTTATTATCCCTTGTTTGTTGCTTGTTTTTAATTTGAACAATATACCAGTTATCACTTTATCTATACCTATTGAATACAATAAAAATAAATAAAACATGTTTTTAAATTTTAATTAAGCTTAAATAAATCCTGTGCGCTTGCTTACCGTTCACCTGAACATTCTTTTAAAGAATGACCAGTTTCCAATTTCCCGCCGAAACTGCCATTTTATGTAACAACTTTATTGTTGTAAAATCGAGTGAGGCACTGGCATTCAGTCCACAACCTTGAGCCAACCGATGCGGCCACAGATTAATACAATCACAATATCAAGTCCACATAGGCCCTGAAGCAGTAACCGACTGGCCATGGTCAAGAGGAAAAAAAGTGAAGGCCACAGAGATATTGATGGGAACAGGGGAGGTGAGATTGATGTGGGAATAATATAAAATGTGGGCACAATAAAACTCTTCAACTGAAAAACTAAAAGTAATACAATATTTCCAAATTAACGTATAAGAATATAATCGTTTCGTAGTCTTTAAAGGATAAAACAATAAAAAAATATAAATAAACGCAAAAATTGCAACTATTCCGGAGACCTATAACTTTGAACTTTTAATTTATGCCATATTTCGTAGCATTGCTAATAAATCGATATATTGACGTCATTGTTCTTAACGCAGTTTTAATATAAATCTCATCACCATTGTACTTATACATTTTGCAATTTTACTTCTTTTCTTATTCTAAAATAAAGGAATTCCGGCCTTAGCGGACTGTTACGCATCGAAAACTTTTTATTAATAGTGACCCCAAAGTGATACATACTTGATTGAAATATAATTTAAATGAATACTCCAAGCCTCGTTACAGAATACATAATTTCAAGCCTGCAAGCTAATAATTTTTATGTTGTGAGTAGGTCAACTACCTACCCAAGTACAGCAGAAGTTGCTTTACAAGTACCTACCCAGCAATGAACAGGATCTGTGAGACCAACATATCGGTAGCGAAATAAAAATCGGTTTTCGGTTTTTATGATACCTCAGATGTTGTAGATGTGCACAGACGACGGTGATCAGGTGGTACGTCTTTTGTTTCGTTGTCAGTTACTGATAAAAAAACGTTCATAAATTTATTCATTATAAAGTAAAAAACGCCCTCTACACATTTTTATTGTCTGTTTACAGTATGACATTGCGGGTATAATAAATCTATAATGATCAGGGACCGGAACTAGACAGGAAGCATTGTCTATTGTGCGGAAATTAGACCAACACGCGGGGTCATTGGTTTACGTCGACCTGTGAACTTAACTGTGCAAATCAAGTTCGCATTCGATGCGAGTAATACATCTATTGTGATGATTTATCAATCTGTTATAGACTATCAGCCTTTTGAGTAAAATCCTTAACCTATCCACCGTTTCAGATTGATGGTTTTAACCAGACGTGCCCAAACCACAAGGTTCCATTTTACCATTGGATGTGGATGTTGGACGGGACAGTTCTGAAAACAGACTTTTTGAAGAACTGTGTTCTCTGCTCAAAACAAAAATGAACGTTCAAATAATCTATTATGTTCTGGTCTGTAATTTTTTTCACAAAAGTTTTCTTTACAATCATGAAGAGCGCAGCAAACAATATGATTATCCATTACTAAAACAAAGTATACCTATTTAAATTAAACATCGAAACGAATTATCATCGAATTACTAAAAGATGACTCACACCCTACGCTGCTGGTGAGAGGTGGACAACACAATAATAACATCTCAATACTAAACTTAAGCAGAACCATAGCCTTGCTAGTTCAATCTCAGATATGATCTTCTGATACCTTGTAGCAACTTGTTTAACAGATAAAACTGTTAATTTTCATTCTATATGTACAACATATTTAAATGTAGCAGGCATGTTGACAAACCTGCGAATTCATTTACATTAATGGGCAATTGTACGAGTATGATGTGGTTACATATTTTTACGCTCTATTTACTGTTTACCTCACCTAGATAAAGGTCACTATCGCAGGCTCCACTTTACGGCCGCAATTGTACTTAAATAAATATCACGTTTACGGTACAAACAAATACAATTTCATATCACACTAGCAGATGCCCTCGCTTTTCTTCAAAAAACTACCTTAGGTTTAGAAAAAGCACCTGCATTGTTTTAAGGCTGGGTTTACTTGTTCTGTGAATTAGAAATACATATATTAATTCGTAACTTTTTCTTTATAGACGGATTATAATGAAACAAATATTAAATTTTGAGTGCGCTTACAGCAATACATCAGGGAAAACCGTAACGAAATCGAATAATCCGGTTCTGAAATTAGCGCGGACAAACGCACAGACATTGGGTTAATAAAGGTTTAAAAATGTTTGTGACCGACCTGCTGTTAAAAAATTTATATTTTTAATACATAATTATTTTATTTCTATTGAAGTATTTGGTCCTTTTGCATTTGTTACATTCTAGGTTTATTGAACATGTTTTAATGTATCTTCTTATGACTTAAACATTAATTTTACATCCAGTAAAAAAGTAACTGTATGTAATGTTTTGCAACTGCACTTAATTGCATTACACCAACACCATATTGTCGCCAAGGTTTAACTGTTCTGAAGCTATGGATTTTAAAATGAATATAAATACCACAGTGAAGGTCAGCGCTTGTTGTGAACTGGTTGGTGTGACCTTCATATTTATATTTTAATTTCGAAGCTCAAATATACATTTTCATCCGTTCTCTGAATAGTATGTATTTTTATTTTAAACTTATGTACAGACGTAGATTAACAATTTAGGTGTGATCTCAGTAAACTGAGAATCTGTTATGGATGAATATGATTGCTTGACTATTATTATTATGACTATATAACACTCCAGTAGAAGTAAACCTGATTTGAACGTAAATGAAGTAAACTCGACAAAATTTAAATCTCTGTATAGACACTTGACAAATAAAAAAGGTAACCTATCGGATGTTGCTTGACAAAATAGCCACGCAAACAAATTAAAAAAAATTAATGCAATTCTGGCTCTTTTCGACTAGATAATAGCAGCTATTTTAAAGCAAAGATTAAATATCTCGAAACAAAGCAAAGTTTAGGAAAGGTAATTAGTTCTTAATAAAGAAGTTATGTAATGTTGTTGACATTTGTCACAGTTATTCCATAAACGCGGCTATTGTCCGAACTGTGCAGCGGATGTAGATGCAAACAGCGGTTCCGGTCGCGCGACTGCACGGATGGCACTTCCGTTTCCTGGAGCCATTAAGTGTACTTAGCTGATTTTCTGTACATTTAGTAAGTTTTGGGATAACAATGAGAAATCACTAATATACGATGCGTTGAATTTAAGTTGTCAGGAGTGAATTAGATCTAAGTGACCAATTTGAGTTGGATTTTTTTGAAGCACATGAACACTGGTCTGGTTACCTGATGTCAAATATTACCATTACCTATGTGCATATGTAATTTTAACGTTATATAACTCTTTATTATCAACCTTGTAAGTGGCCTTAAATCTTCAGTCTTGTTATGAAGTCGGTCTTGCATGTTATGGGCTTATACTTCAAAAAAGATTTCCGGACAACCTTTGGAAAACAGTAATTAGCAAAAGGCGATTAGAACGGCAAATATATGTGAAGGAAAATGACATGGCACAAACTATATATAGAACATAATTAAGGATGGAAGAAGCAAATTTATTTTTGGATTTAATGTTATGAATGTACGATTTTCATTTGTATGCGTTCCTAAAGCGATATTGCTAGTTAAAAATAGATAACAGGATTTTTGTCATCGTTACATATTTTGATTTACAAAATCTGCTCGTTTCGCAAAACATCATTGTTTCCATCTAACTTCAAAATGAAATTCCTGTAGCCATAAATTATTTTTACGAACCGCATTCCCACGGGAAGCGCACGATCTACTTTGTAACACAATAGAGGAATATTGGGGAATATTCCTCACTCGCAGTTTGACACTTGCAATATTTGAGTAAATAAGTTTAACCTCTGAAAAATTTTTGAACGATATTTTAAAGTGTTTTTTGTATATTTATATAGACTTTGAGTATGATCTCAAATGTCAGACGTATAACAATATATTAATGAGAATAGAGTTTTTATATGGTATCAACCATAAAATATTTTGAGATTTTGAAGAGAAGATGCGAAGTATATTTGCCGCTTTAATATGGACCAATAACATATGGCGTTACAGATTCGTATTGACAGTGACCACTTGACCATCAAGTAGGAAGTCAGCTAACTGCTCAGTTTTTTACATACAAAATTTTTATTCCAATTAAGGTCGATTTGGCCGGCCAAGCACATGACTGACATGGCCTACGTTTTCAATGGACAGTTTTGCAATTTGAATATAAAGCACCATGGTAGTTTTTATGAAAAAAAAAGTTGTTGTCTATAGTCCAACAATTTACCTTTTTATTACAAACTCATGCAATCAACACCAAAATGGCACGAACCAAGTATGCAGAATGATGCAGTCATATAGTCATTATCTGTACCTACATATTGTTTACAAGATAATTGCTTAATCCTTACTATTGTAGTGATGAGAGTATGGCTTGTGATGATATTAACGAATAAGTAACTTGTATCATAGTCTATACTTTAACGTCGCAGTACATAATCATGTTTCGTAATAATTAATAGCTTGTTTTGGAGAATTCGGATTATTTGATATAATACGGTTAGAACTTTCTGTTCGAGTCATTTGTGCCGTTAGGTAAATTTGTCTTATATCAGATCTGTTACCAGTACTAGGTAATTAATCTGTATAGAAATAATATTAACAGTACAAAATTACGTCTAAAATGTCAAAAATAACAAAACAAAAACGGGTATTTCATTAAAATAGAAGCGTGGTACTTCCAAGCAACACCCTCGACTTCAATGCTCGTCTGTTTATTTATGAAATGCCCCTCCGTAGCAGTCAAATTTTAAGACTTCCACTTATTGCACCCCTCAGAAAGGGGATCTTTAAATAGCATCCCTTGACGACTACACTCATTTGTCTGGAATACACATAAGGCAATGGTTCCGTATAGGAAACGCGTGAGGCTTACCAAATCCACCCCAATTTGCAGCAATATATAAAATTGAAGTGTCTGTCTGAATAATGGTTATTAGAGTGTATCTTACTACTACTACAATAAGTAATAAGCGGATCCCTTTTATTCCCCTTAGTCGACAACGCATCGGTGATGCCTTTAATATTACGACCGTGCATAAGCGGTGGTGACCATTAATTACCGGACAGTTTGTTTATTAGCTATCAACATAAAAAGAAGTCTATTCTGAGCGTTTATTATCTGACGATACCATATCTGAGACCTGTGGGCGGCATACTTCCGACACTTAAATTGCCACTAACCCTAATCCATCCTGAAGTAGCGTGAGTACACTCTAACACCTCAAGACTTTAATGGGTCTAAGCTAACAAAGTATCATATTATCTAGAGGTCATGGTTTCAAATCTAGACGACATGACGATATTTATGTAATTACGTGTATTTCAAATCTGGAATAGGTGACACTAATTGGTAATTGAAGCTGAATCAATTTAATATAGTCATGGGCAGTGTTGTAAAACTCATTCAAAGTTTCTATTCATTTGACACATTGAAGTTTAGCAAACGTTTACATACATAGCCCAAACTGTAAATTGCACTATCTAAGTAATCCCACACAAATTAGTTTGGGAGTCGCAATGAGATTGCAAATTGCGAATCAATTCGACGCATCGTCGTTATTTATGCTCCCGACACTGGTTTATTTACGACCCGGCTCAGTTTATTCCGATTTACAAGCGATTAAATCGATATACTCGATATCAGTTTTTGTGTGCACTTAATAAATTAATATGATAAGAGGTAATAGGGTTTTTGATATTATAAAAATAATAAGTTTTTCGTGTATTCAACAGAAATGCCTTGGTTGAGCTTGTCTGTCATTTCCAGTTACGTTTAATCCAATTAACGGAGAAAAATCTTCAATAGGTAAACTGTGTACCTACTTCTTTCACGTCCATACTTACATGATATAAAGATTGTCTGAAAAATCTTTTTTGACGACCAAATTTTATATATTATTTTGTAGTATAACGTTAGTTGACAAAACTGTTGGAAATCATTGGTTTCATAGGACCCAAAATGGATATGATCATGGCGCCGCTTGTTAAGGAATTCTATATCCAGTAGTGGATTTCTAAAGACTCATGGATCGAAATAATATCCTGCAAATTAATTTAGGGATACGTACAGGATTGCAGCATGCGTTTTATACGCATCACCACAGTGACGTTATTTATGGTCCTGATACAGCTTAATTTATTCGGATATGCGAGTAATAGCGATAAATTGTTTTTTGTCGATAAGTCTTTGTATTTGTTAAACAAGCTGTTGGCCTCAGCTTAGCCTTTACAATTTTTTGAATTCAATAAACTTAAAAATACAAAGAACACAATCGAAACAACAGGAGCGTTCGTGCGTTTGTGTATGCTCAGAAAACAATGTGTCACAAAAATCCCAGCAAGTGATAAAACCCAGGACCTTCCGTCCGGCATACAGCCGCGCAGGATCATTGCGAACCGGGGTAATGAGCCTTTTTATTTACAAGTGGATTGAATTGAATAAGCTAGCAGTTAAAACTCTGTCTTAGTTTCGACTTCCACGACATATTTGGACTTGAATCTTAAATTTTTTCAATTAATCCTGCATCCAATTCAAATTTTCCCAAGTTATGTACCTATTATAAATTAGTTGACACTTCTTTCGTTAATCTTGTTAAGTTAGTTGTTGTTTCGTTAGTACTTGAATTTAGTCAGCCTGGTGCTATAGCGATAATCAATCTCACTCTGATCTACTCTTTCTTCATTTTGAATCTTCTGTTTATTAGACCACTAAATTTTATTTTATAGTTTCCTTTGAGCTGCAAAATAAACGCTATAATTTCAAATTATTTGCACTGAACAAATGCCGGAAGGATAGTATAATAAGTACAATATAATATGCACTGACGGAAACACATTGTAGTTCTGTTATATGCACTGCGGTGTTATAATGCGAATGGACTATACTGAAAATCTTCTTAGGGTAAAGTAATGTTGATAGTCTCTGGTAAAAAATTGGTAAAAATATATTAATTCCAGAGCTTCATTGAACTGTACTGTGAGTGTGTATGTAAGTTACTTTATAATTCATTTATTTTATGGTGATAACCATAACGGAAGGAAACGAGCTCCTTTATGGTAGGTATTCACGGCCTCTCATGGATATTCTTAAATTCTGGATCGTAAACGATGAGTTACTTTCCAAGAAGGAATCCAAGAATTCTTTTGTAATGTGCTTTTTTAAAACAAAAATATTAAAAATATACATTACATGACTAATTTTAGAGGAGAGATAAAAAATAAATAAATAAAGTTAGGCCGCCATTTTATTCCTATTGGGCAGTCAAGTGCACCACGACTAGGGGAGATTGGCTTGGATTCAATTGTGGTTGGCCCGGGCCTTGATAACTCTCATCTATATAGATAGGTGTCTAATTTTTTCGGCACCGAAACAAGAGAATATTCGTTTTAAAATTCCGCTAAAACTTACAAGTAAGTAAATCGTGTTAATAGCATACCTCGATTTATCATTTCAATTAAAATTGTGATAAAACCCTTTTTAGTAGCAAACATGAATATTGAAACATGAATATTGAAACTTACAAGTAAGTAAATTGTGTTAATAGCATACCTCGATTTATCATTTCGATTAAAATTGTGATAAAACCCTTTTTAGCAGCAAACATGAATATTAAATCTCAAAGTAATTATCTCAGCTGTATGGTATAAAATAACGTAGACCCTATTGTCAATAATAATATTATATTGTATTCTTTCTCCGACAATCCTAACGATGAACCTCCATTGCGACAAGTTTAATCGATACTGTGTTTCTGTGTGAAAACTATCTCAACGCGCTTAGCAAAAATGATTATGATTCCAGTTATATATGTAAAGATGTGTTGTTAAATGATATGTCTGCTGGGACAGAAATATCACGTAATTCAATGTGGACTAAGTAAATGATCAAAATAAACGTAAGAGGCTGTTTAACGCTAAATATATTATATATTATCTATCTATTCATAAAACAAAATTCTAACTAATCGCTTGCTGTAAATGAACGCTATATGAGAAAAAACATTATTATGGGTATTTATTATCGTAATAGAATCCAAAACAATAGTTGTTAAAATAATTAAGTTATAAATTAATTTATATATAAAAAAGTTATAAATTGATTTAAAATAATGTAGGCATTATTTCTTAATATTTGCTACTATATTATCTGTTTCTGTTCTTTCCAAATATGTATTTCCCTTGGTGTACAATAAAGTGTATTGTATTGTAGTGTATTATTAAAGAGTATTTGCTAGTATAAAAATAAGAATTGAAATGAAGAAAATCAAACAGAAACGTATTGGAATAAAATTATCTAGCGCGCTGCACGGAGCTGGTTGACTTGAAGACTTAAGACTTGCTGCATTATGAATAATGGAATGAGTGAGAGAGGCCGAGAGAATACCTAGTAAGAAATCATCGTTATCCTAGCGTCAGGGTTCTCACCGAGGCAGTGGTGACCAAAGAGAAAGTAGCAAACATAAAAAAAACATGGTCATGTGGCCTCCGAAGAAATAACGCATGTAACGCGTTGTTTAAACTTTAACAGTACTTTGGAAAGTCTCAAAATTATATTTTTTATAATAATAATTTAGTGTCTTATGGTAATGCTGTAACGACACAAATAACATTGTACAACAATGGTCTTAGCCCAATTGGCTTACGATATAGCGCAATCTTTACCACGAAGTTGTGGCGGAGATATGGCATCATGTAATGGCCAACGTTTATTAATACTAATAAATATAAATAAGTATCTAGTTACGTTTCAATTTATATACGACCACAATATTGTCCAACCAAGAGAGAGAAATTGGCATAGCAAATATTAATTGGATTAGGTTGGACGTAAATATGCATACACTGGGGTATTCCTGGTCTTTTTCCATTAGACAAACATGAAATTTTGTACTCGTTAGTCCAAAGATAGCCATAACTTTGATTATTTTTATTATAGTGTTAGGTTTTAAATGCTGATATTTTAGAGCGCCAGAATCATTTCTTATGGCGAGAGTTCCATTTATGAATGATTTATTCATGTAACGAATTCATGTAAAATCGAATGATTCACATATCTGAATCGAGTAATCTTTTCGACTTTTCTGTATAAGAGTATGGCTAAAAATAAAATAACACAAGTAATTGTTTGTCGTTAGGTCAGTGTTAGACGGAATAGATAAGATTTTTTTTCCCCATTAACTAACAATTTAAAAGCACGTTGAGTTATTTTTTTAATAACTCAATTTTATACAACCCAATAAAGCAACATTATACTGCAAAGTAAATATGCGAATCTTCAATAATACCGTTGTTACACTGTTAATCGTTATTTCATGAAAATCTAATTTGATATAATTAAAATACCGTTATTTTGTTCATTCATTCTATTTGTTAGTCTTTTTTCATCCTTCTAAAAGGTGCTTCTTCCGGAACCTTGAGATAGTGGCTTCTTTTTTGATGTTGTTGTCTCCATAGAAGACGTTGACAGCGTAGTTTCAAATGTGTTGACTTGTTCAAGAGACGCTGACCACGATGTTAGGTAACTCGTCTATATATTCATTTATTTTTCGTACAAAGGTTTCATTTATAGAAACAATCAACATCAGCACTATTCTAACAAGAGTATCACCATAACGGATATTAATCGAATTCGTGATAGGTAGGGGTGCTTGCTGAAATAAATAGTGTGCTAAGCAATATTACATTCAATTTTTTTACAGAAATTTATAAGTTTAAAGCTCATGTCATAGGCAAGTTTATGACGGAACACTGCATAAAACTTCTATTATTTCAAATACAACTGTGCGTTGGTATTGAATCGTAAGGAGTAAGTGTTTGCTGTAAATAAACTTTGGGAGTTTCTTGTTCCTTTTTCTTCTAGGATTGTTCATGATAGCTTAACTTGCAAAAAGAGCAAAAACGTAGTTGGAATAAAATAAAATATATTAAAACTATTTTATTGTTATTGCATCCTATAGATTAATGTGGGTTAAAAATATCAAAATCTAAAGTATCAAGGTTGTTCACTTGGCTACGTTACTTGAAATACTTTTTGTATAGGTAGTGTTATTATACTCATGGTAAGAACTGCATAAATTTTGAAACATGTATAATTTCATTTCCATAATCTTATTAAAGGATATTGTGCCAACAGTGCTACGATAATTGGTATCAAATAGGAAAAACTGTTTTAACAAAGTGAATCAAATAACAAATGTAGATAGATGGCTTTTTCAAACAAGAGAAGAGCATCGGTACAAATATTAATTGAATTCACAACATAACTGTATTTGCAGTATGAGTTATTCTATGGATTTTGCCGGGAACTGAGTAATTCTTTCTATATCTATTTATTCTTTGATATTTAATATAGATAACAACTAAAAAAATTTTGGTAGCAGGGTCTTCTACTCATTTCTGAATCCTAGCAAAACTTTGCCGATCGTATTGTATAATGTCGACTAAGGTGCTGAAACCTGATCCGTTTATGACATTCTTTTTAGTCTAGTTCATAAAGTAACAAGGTATTTATGAAAAGCCTCGGCAGTGGCTTAATACTTACGTCATGAAGAGTTTTAAAGCTAACATGTATTTTGGGAAAAAAAAACTACTTAAATCAAAACGTCAAAAGATCTATTGATTTCCTAACGAAACATCCGCAAAAAATATCAAAATTTAAGACAAATACCTATATATTGCAGAATAGTTAATTATTGTAAAATGAAATACATATTTATGCATGATGTTTGAGTTGAAAATAAAAATAATGAACTGTTTCTCGTTTGCATAATGCGCGCACAAACTATTCAAACAACAGGGAGGCATTGGCACAACAAATATTAATCGCATTGCGCTACATAAACATGCACGCGCGGATACCAGCGAGCTGAGTCTTTCGCAATGGAATTGCTCGTCTACTATTTGTTTACTGTTTGGAAATGAAATGCCGATTGATGCTATGCGCCAGTAGTTTACTGTAGGTTGCTATAGAGATTTTTACTAAGAACTAAACAAATGAATATGCATGCAAACAATGAATATGAATTTTAATGAAGGATACCTTAAGTGCAACAAAAAAATATTTATAAAATTTATCTAAAATATTAGTTTAAATGAAATAAACGTCTGCCAACTTACATTAAGCTTTATAAGTATTCTCGAGGCCAAAATTACTCTTATTCGTATAACAAACTGCTGGCTATTACAGAAACGCCAAGTCCCTTCCACTGCTATTGGCTTTGCTTTATTGTTTCATCAATAACGAGGATTTGTGTCTTACAGGTTGGTAGACCAGGTAAGTGAACTGAATGTAACGGTAGGCCCGGTAGTTTGAACATCAACTTCCAGTACGGGGCAATAGAGTGTTGTCTATATCATTAATTTTTTAAATTATGGGTGTTATTTCTAATAATTACCAGTTGCTTCGACGAAGAAGAAATTCGCGAGTAAAGTGCAGCAATCTGCACTTGGCTGGTGTGAATGGCTATGGGCTTGGCCCGTCTCATAGTG
>DWPT01000506.1:0-23612 GCA_018251895.1 Agathymus mariae mariae
GCATTTCAGATTACAGTTTGTCATATGGTTAGATAACGTAATACTGAGGAAATTTCCATACGCGCATAACACGGCACAGGAAATGGAAGGTAATGAACATAACGGTTCAATTAAAAACACAATTGATAATGAGTGTAATTTTAACAAAGATTTAAACAAAATTAATTCAATTAAATCAGAAGAAGATGAAATTGAGCTAGCTCAATATAGTGTTCGTTATGATATTGCTACTAAAAGTGATGACAGTAAAACAGTCACTGAAGACAGGGTCAAATTTGAAGGCTTAAGTGATAAAGATAGCATATGTTCTGAGGAATTACCGCCTATACCAGACGGTGGTTGGGGCTGGGTTGTTGTATTTGCTGCGTTTTTAACTGCTGCGTGTGCTGATGGATTAGCATATTCTTTCGGAATTCTGCATAAGGAATTCACGAAACAGTTCACAGAATCACAGTCGAAGACTTCTTTGATTGGCAGTCTTTTTATATCGATTCCTCTACTATCAGGACCTATTATGAGCGCACTGGTCGATAGATATGGTTGCAGACCTATGACAATTATAGCTAGTCTTGTTTCCACTGCTGGATTTTTGTTGGCTGCGATGAGTAATTCAGTGGATATTTTATGCTTAACTTTGGGAGTCATTAGTGGTTTGTCAATGGGCATCTTATATGTGACCTCTGTAGTGGCTGTGGCATTTTGGTTCGATAAGAGGAGAACTTTAGCTGTATCTCTAGCTTCCTGTGGAATAGGATTTGGAACATTTATTTATTCACCCATGACTGAATTTTTTGTCCAAGTGTATGACTGGAGAAATACACTCGTCTTATTAGCTGGAACTATTTTAAACATATGTATATGTGGTGCTTTGATGAGAGATCCTGACTGGATGATACTTAAAGAAAAGCGAGAACAGAAAATTTCGAAAACGAGGTCTAGAAAATCGTCAAGCGCTGGATCTATTTCAACCAAGTCTATTGGAGGTGAATCAATCTTTCTGAATGCGGATGAATTGAACGATTTAGTAAAAAGTGGCAAAAGCCCTGAATATATTCTTGCAACTTTGACCTCAAACATAGCGGCGGCGGAACAATTGGAGGTTACTACACAAATGAATGCTGAAATAACCCACAAAAGAGTTCATTCAGATGTAGCTTTGCCCACGTTTATTCAGCAAAAGGAGCAGGTATAATGTTTTAATTCTTTATTTATAAACTGTTGTTTTTACTACTATATACATATATATACTACAGACCTATTTTAAATTAAAGTACATCTTTATAATAATTTTTTAGGTGCCAACTGCAGTTATAGAGAAATTAATGACATATAATAGCATTTATAAGATACTGTTACAAAAGTATCCACAAGTTATATCTCGACGAAAGTCTGATGTCAATTTGAACATAGAAGTTTCATCAATTAATAAGAATGAGCCAACACAGTTCGTAGTAACAGTTAAAGCTAGAAGGCCAACAGTTAAACCCGTAGAAAGTAAACAAACAATGAAAGAAATACACAATGAGCCTGTCTCTAACGAGCAGGTTGTGAAAAAAACTCAACCAGAAAAAAGCAAACAAGAAAAGCCGCATATCATGCATAAAAACTCAATCAAAAATCAAAATTCAAATTGGATTTCAAGACAGATAAGCAGCGATCATCATTATTTCCGCGATGTTCCCTTATACAAGAACACTATAGTACATCGCGGTGCTATGTTAAACATACCGAGGTACAAGCTAAGAGCTTCTTCGTTACCAAATATTTATAAAAACTCTAACTGGTCCGTTTGGTCGGATTCCGATGATGAAAGGGTGTGTTTTTAAGTAATTTAAATGTAATTTTTATAGAAATTTTGCCTACATTTATTACAGTTAATAAACATTTGTGTTTTACAGAGATGGTACGACAAAATAGTAGAAGCGTTGAAAGAAAACTTCGATTTTAAAGTGTTTACAGAGTTCCATTTTCTGATCATCAATATAGCATCACTGCTAATGTCCCTGTGGTCTATCATTCCGTTTTTTTTCCTCGCGTCCTTCATGTCGGATGCAAACGCAGAAGGAAGTGCAGTTATGGTCATGGTAATTGGAATTGCCAGTGGTGTTGGAATTGTAAGT
This sequence comes from Agathymus mariae mariae, assembly GCA_018251895.1. NCBI lineage: Eukaryota > Metazoa > Arthropoda > Insecta > Lepidoptera > Hesperiidae > Agathymus > Agathymus mariae. The sequence continues at coordinate 2,121 of DWPT01000506.1, forward strand.
ACTATTCATGTTTTTTTTGCTCCGTCCCAGTCACTGAACGGTGCAAAGAATACATGAATTTTACGATGTGTGTGTACAGACTAATCTATACATATAATAAAAATGTAACTGATCGCTTTCTGTACATGAAGGGTATATGAGAAAAACTATGATTAGGGGTCTTTATTAATGCAATAGAACCAAAAAACAAAAGATAGTCTATGCGTTTGTTTGCGCTACTCTCATAAACGGCCTAACTGATTTCGTTACGAGTTTCACGAATATATTGTAGTAAGCATCACTTCTTCATTTCATTCTTATCCGTTCATAAATAAAAGAGAATGAAGAAGGAATATATGTATTTCTAATTCACAGACGAGCAAAACCCAGTACTAAAACAATGCAAGTGCTATTTCTAGGCAGTTGCTATGAAGCGAACCGAGAAGAGTTTGGTAGTATATTAATATGTTAATACTATAAAAATACCACACACCGATATTACTTACGCCAGTTAAGGAATCTTGCGTCACTCGGCTGGATGGATTACTATACCTTCAGCTCTTGATACTTTTTAAAGGTTAGAAGTCGAGATTTCAAAAGGGTTTCCAAGTATGACGCGGTGCGGCTACCCTCTAATCTCTTATAATGTGCAGTGATCTGTTCGAAGTGGTATGTAAGAAGGAATAATCTATCTATATATATATATGTATCTATCTAGTTTGGTAGTCCGACACTAACTTGCAGGAGTTTGTTGATAGACGTGTTTTAAATGTGAACCCAAAGTGAACCCATCCTCTATTTCAAGACGCAAATCCAGTTAATTGTTGTTGATATTCATCATCTACATCGTGTAATGACAATGTATTCATAAATGTTTAGTATTTTTTTAAACAACTGGCAAACCACCCTCGCTTCGCTTCAGTAAAACTACGCGTTCACTTAGATATAGCATCTGCATCGTTTTAGGAGTGTTTTTTGGTTCCATGAATATTACTAATTACAATATTACTTTATAATTTTTTTTATTCACGGATTGAATTACACCGCAATGAAATTGCAATTAAACTTTATGCAATACATTAGCAAAAACCAGAACAAAATCGGTTGATCCATTTCTGAGATTAGCGCGAACAAAGGCACAGACAGACAAATATTTTAATAACTTATATTTTGGGGTCTATTGCGTTAATAAACCCCGCTAATAACAGTTTTTAACAATTCTCATTCATGTACAGATAGCGATTAGTTAGAATTTTATATGTATAGATAGATATAGATAGATTGTAAATATATCTGATTGAAGGTCGCGCTTGGATGGGCCGGCGATCAACCTTGGTTCAACGTGTCGAAAGCGTACGCCATCTGTCTTCTAATTTGTGGAGTGTCGGTCGCCGTGATGCCCTTCGTCATCTCTAACTATTGGGCCCTGGTCGTTGTATCCACCCTCTTCGGATTGTCATTCGCCAGTTCTTACTCCTATACCCCAGCAATCTTGATGGAGCTACTGCCGATTGACTATTTTACCATGGGATATGGAATGATTTTGCTCAGTCAAGGAATCGGGCACTTGATCGGACCACCATTGGGCGGTGAGTTTCATGTATTATTGTCATATGTGTGCTTGACACTAGGGACTCGCTTAGAAATCACTTTAAAGAAATTAATATATAAACTGTAGCATGTGTTTTATATAACACTAGCAAACTGCCCTAGCTTCGCTGCGGAAAAACTACCTTAACAATCTACATTTTCTGGGATTTTCTCGTTCTGTGAATTAGAAATACATATAGGTATATATTATATATATAATCATGTATATATATGTATATATTCATAACTTTTTCATTTATGGACGGATTGCAATAAAATAAACTTTGAGTATTGAGTGACGCTTACTGCAATACATTAGTGAAACCCAGAACGAAATCGGTTAAGCCATTTCTGAGATTAGCGAAAACAAATTTACAGACAAAAAATCTAATAAACATTGTTTTGGGTTGTATTGCGTCAATAAAGGGCAGTAATAATGTTTTTTCGCATATCTCGTTCATATTCAGAAAGCGATGAGTTAGAATTTTATTATTAGTATAGATTATGCACGTTAAAAAATTATCTAATAGTTTTCTGAATACTAGAAATAAGGTTAAACTGATTGTACCAAGTTTCAGACTAAGCAAAACTGGTTTCTCTTTCATGGGTAGATGTGTAAATATTTATAATAAAATTCCATAACAATTGATAGAAATGCCATATTGTAAATTAAAAACTCACGTCAAAAGCATTTCTATACAGAAAGGTTTTTACAAACTAGATGATTACTTTAAGGATGAGACTGCATGGATATGAGTTAATTATATAGCCATAAATGGGTTTGGTAATTGTGTGTGTGTGAGTGAGTGTGTGTGTGTAGGCAAAAAAATTCCTTGGGAGTTATTGCCGCTTCTTCTTCTGGAAACACGCACGGTTGAGGTTTGTTGAACCGATGGCGTAGTTTGACGTCCGAAAAATAAATATTATTTCATTCAGTCACTCCATCAACTATTATAGTAGCGTTCGTAGCCTGACGGTTTGAATTGTAACTGATTGAGAATGTGCCGTAATGATGTATGTAATACGTTGAAATTCATTAAGAAACGCATTACGCTGCAGTTGGGTTAAGGCGGTGTTGTAAAAATAGTGCTTATTGAAGATGGTAATACAAAACGAGTTCAACAACTCTCAACGACTTATATTACACGAATACCTCGGTAAGGGACAATGGGCAATAGATAAAAATTAAATATTAATGGTTCACTGGTTGGTCGAACATCGAGCGCAGGTTCCCCCGATCTGCTGGCTATGTGTGGAGGTCTTTCAGCAGTTAATTTGATGCATATTCTTGTTGCAGGACTCCTCTACGACATTTCCAAAAGCTGGGATTTGACATTCTACGTCGGCGGCTTATGGCTTGTAATCTCGGGGGGCTGTGTGGGCGTGATACCGTACACGGAAAACATGCGGCTCTGTGGCAAATCGCCTCTGCTAAAAGAAGCCGATGAGGCTGGGAAGAGTCGCACTGAATCAATTGTTTAGTCGTGCTAACCATTTTAACTGTACCTCAGTACTGTAATTTGATATTTCTGGAAATAAAAGTTTATTGCAAAATGATTTTTCTTAAAAAAATCCCGTTCAATCCGGAACCCACTACATACAAATTCAAATACGAATTGTTTGAACATGTAGGTATTTTATAAACACACTTATACATGACATTTTTTTATTTCTCCTTCCGTTTCGATAAAGTGCTTTAACACTGAGGGGAAAAAATGCTGAAAGAAACTAACATTACGACAACAACGAACGTTTAACGAAATTTAAATGAATGCAGTTATCGGCTTAGTAGACATGCCTCAATTTTTTTTTATGGTAATAACCGACAAACGAGCCACCTAATGGTAAGTAGTCACCGTCGCCCATGGACGTCAGTAAGACCAGAGGTGTCGCTGATGCGTTGTCGGCCAGGAAATGAGAAGAAGGTAAGAAGAAGGTACCGGCTCTCAAGCCCGACGACAAGTCGTTTGGCGGTTGACTCAAGCAGGAGGGCGGTAGCTAGCCAGGCAGGCTTCACGGAAAGATAATAATACCAATAATAATATTGATGACTCAATAATAATATTGATAATATAATCTTTACGCAAAGCCCTACCAGCAAACAGGCTGGCTTCTGTCGCCTCTTACGACACCCTGTTCTGCCAGCGTGTGATTGGGGGGAGTATTCTAGGCCGCCCCAATACGGCCAAAAACAATTGCTACTTTTTTACATCACGGTAAAATGTAATATACAAACTATTCGCTATATGAATATATTGACGCACAATTCAATGTGTTAAGAAACCTGAATCCTATTATTGAAACCTGAAACCTATTAAAGTTTTCTACAAAGCTTGTTTATATTTTTAAGAAGAAAGAAGATATATTTCTTTACATATATTTATTTATGTAGCTTATACAAGTATCGAATTAGAGCAATCAGAGCACGACCGCTGGCATGATCAGGCTAGTCCCTGACGGGAAACCAAGAGATCTCTCCTTGCTATTATTTGAATATCATAGTAGAAACAACATCTATGCTGTGTGCATGAATTACCGGTTGGCGGCTATTACAGAAAAAAATATAGAAGGAATTTTACAAAATCTTGATTCACGTTTATGTAATTAAACTGGACAAACATACAATCCCTATAACAATCTTAAGACATAAATCGACCACCTTGCCCGTTCAGTTATCAAGTCACCCAGTGACGATTTCAATGAAACTATCGTGAGAGTTTAGTGGTAGTGGAATATTGCCAATCGACGTTATAAAACTATAAAATTATCCATGGCTAGGTGGCCCCCGTTTGTAGAGTTGCATCAGTTTTATCGACTAAGCCGAATAGTAAGGTTCGATTGTTTTATGTGACAATCGATATTTTGTAACAAGCGTTGATTAATCCGAATGTTGGTATCGATCATAAGTGATCGAACGAGTTAGTAAATAATTACGTCCGTGTCGTGTAGCTAAACAATAAAAAAACTTTAATTCCAGCATTAAGGCAATAGTAAGTGATCATTAATGAATACCACAGAATAAAATACAATTACATGTCAATTATAAGCTACAACACGGCCCGAAGAGATTCAAGACTGATATCAACGATTTAGTTCGGCGGACGGTATGAGTGTAAAAAGCAACATTAGGTCACATGAGTTTAGTGAGTGATAACTTTGAAGATTTTGAAAGCTTCGAAAGAAAAAAATACAAAGGTATCTATAAAACCAACAACATTGGTCATCATGGGAATTGGTAGAATAAATGCTGAAAATATTACTAATGGCCCGAATTTTAAGGTTCTATAAAATATAAATGAGATAAAGCTTGAATCTGACGTGATAGTAGTATGTAATGGGCATATTATAAAAAGTAGACTCAGTTTATGAGGAGCCTGGTTTAATAAAACGCCAACTACATGGGTCCCCGGCGTGACATGTGCGGCACAGTTAAGCTCACGTCGCGGGTCGCCGGCGCGCGGCGCTGGTCATCCTGTTGGAGATCACTGGGCTAACTTCCTTTTAGTTTGATCCCGACGGTAGTAGTGCGTTTAGCTAACATTCCATGCACGAGAGTACCTGCTATGCACCCTTTAACCAAACCGGTACTCGTATTGGGTGGTACTGTATTTACACAAACTGAAAACGATTATTATATATAGGGCGATTATTATATATATAACCTAACCTAACCTAATTACATGTTTATTTTTACGACGTAAGAAGAGCTTACTTTTCATTCATTTACCATCAAGTGGTCCATTTGCTAGTTCGCTAACTTTTACTCTACTAAGAAACATATCCTTTTACAAAAATATGTTTTTTTATGTATCTATTTATTTATATAGTTACTAGAAAACATTCTTAAATGTTTTATTTACTAACTGTTGTTTGATACCAATGGCTCCCACCTCCTAGAATCAACTGTCCAATGTTTTTTTCATGTTTCGTTTGCAGTGTCCTGTTTGTATTTCTTGATTGTATTTGATGTAATTGATGTGACGGTTGTTCATGGGGAGCGGTGATCGTTTGTCATCAACTCTGCAATTTGCTCCTTCGGCGGCAATTTATGTAAAAAATATATTTGTGGTTCCAGTATGACATTTACTATGGCATAATTGACACACATGTGACAAAGTCATATATTTTACAATAGTATTCGAACCTAGCCTTGGTTGTTAGGGCGATGCAATTTCGTAATGTTGCAGGAAGATCAGAAGTTAACACCTAATTTGACGACCCAGTAGCGCAAGTAGCGACCAGTGACCCTGTCTGTCAAACGTCAATTTCTAATCTAGACAGACATTTGTGTGACTGATAAATGTTCGTTCTCCGGTCGTGAGTGTTTGTAACGGCATACTTGTGTACGTCCATGCCACGAGCAAAGGTGAATCCCAGTGCGGGCGTGTGTCTGTATGAACATTTATTATTTTGGATACGATTTGATGTCATTTGGAGTGTACAATGATTTAAGTTACCCACATTTAAGACAAATTAATATAAAATAAACTATCGAAGTGCGTAACTAAATTGTGTAACAAACGTTACATAAAAAGACGTAGGTATATTTATAATTTCTCATGTAACTACTTCGCTAAGCTAAGCACACAGAAAATGATACAACACCTCATTGAGGTCGCTCGCGTCACAATAATATAACAAATCCCTGTTATTTTATTAACATTATTAACAATCTGCAATGACATTATCACGGTTATCAGACCATCACGTTAATTTCATATCACATTTTATATTCTTGACCTACATTTTAGTGTCGTATATGAATTAAATTATACGACATATTTGATTCAACTTTGTTTGATTATTAGTTGATATCTAAATAATACCAACGATTTCCTCTGTAATAAATTTCCGACAATAAGTCCGATTTAATTATATATTAGATTATTAAAAAAAAAAAAATTTTTTTGCCTTGATTAAACATCATTAGGTTAACTGTCACTTTATATAGCCTATCATCTGGACAACCACATGTTCTCAGTACTTACTAATTTTATCGAAGATCGGTCAAGCCGATCTAGAGGTATAACGGGACAGACAAAAAAGTTAAAAGCGATCAAATCGATGTCAGTGTGTGAATGTACAGATAGAGATATATTACATATTTACATACATTGGTTTTATACACAGCCTATCATCTGCACAATCAAGTGATCTCACGACACCAACTTTCATTAAGTTCAGGCAAACTGTTCTTGAGTTATCTCGAATATACCTACACGGAAATCTTAACAGGTTTATACAGTAGTATAGATTCACCAATAATCTGGTCGCGCTTCGCTTTGCAAACCGTGGATTGCTGTTCGGTTTTAAATAGGAACTGAAATGGAAGCTATTATTATTGACGTATCAGGCATTTTATAATTTCATGTTTTTTTTTTTCAATGTACAAGAGGAACCTTGATATTCATTCATTTACAGACAGACATCCAGACCTATCCAGTCCTATCGGACGGATGGAGGTCCTCAAGGCAAAAGGTGGTTCGCTAACTGTACTCTACAAAATCCTCCTAAGCTAAGAAAAAACATTCTAAAATGGTATATTTACTAACTTAAGAACTTCCATACAAAATTGTTTGCCCTATACTTTGCAAACAACTTTAATAATTAATTTTATAATCCGACGCGCATTGTACCTCGGTGCGGTAAAAACGGATATTGTAGGGGTATTGATGCTTTTAATAAAACTACATGAAACTTTACACAATGACAACTTTATTGTGAAGAAACAACAACGAACGAAGTCAGACTTGTCAACAACCACAGCACGAGTAGGTAGAGCATCGCAGGAGGTACATAAGGTTTCACTAAATTGTATATATATATATATATATATATATGCTAACGATAAATACACACTACTACAGAAAATTATTTAAGTCTGACGAGATACTGATTAGACGAGTTCACAGCGCGTATAAAGTAGGTTTTGGTGAGTGGGAGTGTAGTGATCCTTGAAGAAGTTTGAATCTAAGCCCATCAATCATTACTGCTTGGAAGCTACGGGCTAATGTTCGTGAGCCATAACGCATTGTTTTTGTTAGTTCAAACGACACAACGTTATACGTGGACAGACGCGATGATACGTGAAAAAATACGCGCTTGACCTAGACACGCGCGGGCCCAGCATGTTAAGGAACTCACACTGTACGAACTTCCACGAGATAAAATATAAGTAGGTAGCTACTTATCCACGGTACAAATGCGCCAACAGTCACCGCGATCAATACTCAGGCCCGTGTCAGGACGTCACATGTTAGATACGTTTTATTTAAAACAATACTCTACGCTTTTAAATGTTATCTGTCAACTATGAATCAAATATCGATTGGATTATTTTTAATATACTTTATATAAATCGAAACATGGACCTGATTACGAGTCAAATGAGAAATTCAGTAAAATGTCGAATGAATCTTCAAGTACGAGCTGATCTTTTGTATTATTTTTATATACTGTACAAACATATTCAGATATTATGTCTTTTATCGTGTATGTTTTCGTCGGTATTTTGATGCATAATTTGCGTTATCTATTGTAATCTTCCAGTTCGTCTGGTTTTATTAAGATAACATGAATGTAATGCATTTTAGAATTACATTTGACTGTGGCAAATTAAGTGGGCCAGATATAAATTTCATTTGAGTATAAGATTTAAAACTTACAATTCATTGACAACCTTTGTACAAAATGTAAGTGTTTAAGTTTATAACTTTACATTTCATGCAAAGATTGTAATTTAAATATAAATGTTAAAAATTCATTGTAAGCTAGTTTTCATTTTATATTTCACTGAATTTCCATTGATGAAACAAATATGTGTGTAGTTAATGATTCATAAGTAGAGTTTATTAGTTATATATATATATATATGAAAGATCAATGTATGAAAGTGCATTTGCCGTAGCAAGTTAATCGGATCGAACAATTCAGTGTCCAAGGAAACTGTGTGGTGTCGAATCGTAACCAATTCGAAACAGCCAATTTATAAAATATATATATAATTATAGCTACTTTACACTTCGCGATTTTCGTACTACAATACTAGGGATCACACTGTTTTGTTACTCCTTCCCTGTTCTCTTGACTCTGGGCACACGTCGAGATTGATTTTGAAATCTCTTCCATTCACAGAATACAGAATCTAGATGATTCATATTTTGACATCGGCTTAGTATTTTATATCATTGTTAGTAAATATAGATTTAATTTATTTTATATGTAAGTAGGTGCAATACAACAAATCGTTGAATTGACAAAACTTGTGAAGGACCCGTTAACCAAACTGTAACGGGACGACCAATTAGATACCTCGACACCATCAGTTGCTTACTGTACAGTATATTTTTAATCGCATGTCAAATAGAAAAATAATTGCATTTATGCTTATTTTATTAGTTAAGATTTATATTAACATTTTAGCTCAAGCAATGATAGAAAAGATGTATAATTATAGTTACAAAATTTAATTTTACTTAAACGAAATTTACTTATACTACAAAACCTAGAAATATGAAATTTTAACAACGGGTTACTTTTATGACAAGATATCCGCTAGGGAAAGATTTTATGATATACCGCCGCTGGGGCGGTTACACAAGGGTTTAAAGTTTGTTTAAAAATCTGCCGATTTTTAATGAAAACTTGTCATATATGAGCTCATCAATATAAGTAGTAGTTTTAAAAAAAATAGCGTAATATAATTAAATTGTATAATCAACTAATTCAAACGAATAATTAACATAAAATAAATAAATATTATTATTTTGACAACTGAGCATTACAAAGATTTATAATATCGAATAAGAATTATAACATATAACATATTTATATTCAATAATAAAATTTTGAATATGAGCAAAGAGGTATTTCAGAAGAAACATAAGGTATACTTAGTGTATTCACCTTTACATTACGTTTAACTATCGTCAACAACCTCTCAGCGACATTATATTGTAATTAATTATTTATTTCTCATAAAACAATTCTATATAAACAAAAATAATATAATAAATAAATAATAATATTTTTAATGTGTATATTGTATTCATTACATTTTTTTTGACCGATTGAAAATTTTAATCAAACTATAATTACTATATTTTGTTGTAAAATAACAAAAAAATAATAAATTCAAATAAAGTCAAAGTACTGAAAATTTCAGTATAACATTTCAACATAAATATTTAATAAATTAATGAAATTACGGAAATACATACTCGAGCCGTAATATATCTATAAATAAGAACTACTCGTAAATAATACCGACAGATGACAGTTAAATAAATGTTGGATTCACGCATAATTCAAACCTCCCTTCATACATTAAAAGGTAAAGATAAACACAAAAGGAAAGACAATATGCCAAAGAAATAATTAGAATATTTACAAAATATCACACACTAACTATCGAGTAAACATTTGCAAGACGACCGACAGCCTTAGCGTGGGAATTCAAAAAGTGTGCATTACCAAATGAAGAATACAACAGGTAATTACAATATAGTCTTTATAACAATTTTAGTAAAGTCAAATTGGAAACAACCATTATAGAACAATACGTAACGACTTACAGCTAGCCACACGCGTAAGGTCGACACCATCTTAAATGGTAACCTAGCCGTAGACACAACCACTAGTTACAACAGACCCTGCAACGGTACGCGACGGGTGCCCAGTCCTACGACACTACCACACGACTGAACATTACACACTTCGGTAACGCATACAACTACTGCGACGTTATTGGGAGTAAAGTTCTAGTCAAAATTGCTAAGTAAATATACTTCTGATCATTTCAAAGCAGTGCACGTAAAACCAGGCCTCGTTCAGCCCCGTCGGCCACGTGCAGGACTCCAGCTAACGCTAACATTAAATGCCATAGAAAAAGACGTAGAAAAGACTTAGACGAACCTACTCTCACTGGAAATCACCTGAGGTTCACTTCAGACAACAGACTCCGTATCTGACCAAAAATACAACTGTATCATCACATTCGTGTTTATGTCATTGAACACGGACTGTTTGTGTTGTCTCCTGTATTTTTACCGTTTAACCAATTGCTGACCGTGTTTTTAGCAATACATTTAATATTGGTTAAATAAGTTGAGTTTTAACAGAGCATTAATGGTGACAGACGATAGGTACTTATCTATAACATTTTTTTGGCCAGACGATGGGTACTTACACTTAGAGGTAGATAAGCCGAGGTGTATTCACTAAAATAATTTAACATTACTACTTATCAACACTCAACGTTGACACAAAATCAATGTTCCATGTGAACGTATTAAATTATTTTTACTAGTTCCAAGAATTTCATTTAATTTTAAAACGTTCAGTTATTTATAAAAAGATGCGACGGTTGCATTTTTATTAGTGAATTTAAAACAGATTTACCGACTCGATAAGGCTGAGTCAACAACGATTTATTAAGAAAATACTATGGTTACTGATAGTAGAAAGATCAGTCTGCCAATACCGACCTGCAACGATACTTCTGTATTATCAGTTAGTACTAATCTCATATATCTCATAAACCTTTTAACATATTTCAATATTAAGTATTATTACATCAACAATAATTATAGAGTAACGGGAAATGTACAGACTCGTATAAAAGTTATCGAAATATAAATTAGAATAACGTCCATCGCAACGGGCAACAAGCGATGTTGTTGAACGTGTTGAATACAAACATTGTTTACAATATTTTTAATTACATTAAGTCATTTGTATTTTCTATTTATATTTGTAAATTCTATGCAAAATGAGGCACAGTATGTGATGTATGAATGTATGACGTATGACGTAACGCCGGGAAATAAACTCGGACAAGTAGCAATGACATTTTAAATTGTCTTAATATAAAAACCGATATGAATTTAAATTATTAATGCTTAAACATAGTTGATATGCGACAATATTGCGAGCAGTATATTTGTGGCACTATGCTTATTACCTTGAGTCTTATTTTTCTTTGTGAATTGTCAGTAACTTCAACACATGTATGTACACCGTAAGGTTAATTTGATATTGTCAAGATAAAGTAAGTATTTGTTACGTTTAATAACGGTTAAATAAAATTCAATGCCTAAGACAATAATTTAACAATGTAAAATAATTCAATATTATTTAGTTCTAACATTATAAAAGACATGTTGGATTAATTTATTATATGGTAATTGACAGGAAATTAATATTTACAAAAATAGATAACTTGCATTTTAAAATATTAAATATGAGTAAATTTTTGTAAGAGAACATAATTTGACACTAATAATAAATAAAATCATGTTGGCAACATTTCAAAGGAAATACTATAATATCGGCCAAAAACTATCTTTCTGTTCACAAGATCTACAATCTTGTTAATACCATGTCAGTGGATAACAACAACACCTATAAGAACAATAAAATAATTATAAGAATAACATAAAAACAATATTTTAAAATAATAAAATATAACGATTAGAATTTGTTTGGTATTCATTATGACTTGTTTTTTAAGTATGCCCTAATAAGGGTTGATTCCTTAAACTTAACAAAATGAATACAGACTGTATTTCCCTCCACCGTTCCAACGCCAATTTGTTGCCAGAAGTATAGACCAACCTTCAACGTTCTATGTTGAAGGTTAATTCTTCCACGCAATCATTACCCTAGTATCTTAAAACAACCTATCTCACAACAACCAGAACAATACTTGATTTAAGGCAAGGAAATATGTACCTACTTGTATTATACAATAGAAAAATTCACTTCAAAGGATATATTCATAAAATAATAATATTTTCATTACTTAATTTCTAAATATGCTCAATTATTAATTCCTTAAAAAGTTACATAAGAAGTATGTTATTTTAAGTTCTCATACACATTTCACATTTCAACATGAATGCACTTTATTGAGATATATGTATTATATCTTATTTATTTGCTGTTAAATAATGAAGGCTACAAAATACATAACTCAGACTTTATTTTAAAGATTTCCGCAAAAAATTCAAGTTATATTTTGGATAAACAGTAATAAAGAAAAAGATGTATAAATGTTATACTAGTAGATGTACTATTATTTTTAATAGTACACATAATATTATTTATTATAGTACACATAATATGTAATAGATATAATATAAATGATATTCTTATTGATGAAAATAAATACTGTATTTTAACAACCATAGAATATTTAAAAGCACTCGCACTCTTATCCTATCTTATGAAAAATATAATGTTATTATATGAAAATATACAGATTAAAATAACAGCAATTAGTTTGTTCTTGTAAAGAGAAGCAATATTTTTTTAACGTATATTTTTTGTTAAATATTTTAACAGCTAGATATGATATTCATTAATTAATATTTGTTAAAAGATTATTATTATTATTAATTAATTATTGTTTCAATATCGAACCATTTTTATCTAATTAAGTATGATACTACAAAATAGAGTATAGTGTTTGTAAGTTTTTGTACTTTAAGTATATGTAGGAATAACTTGATCATCTTGAAGTGTGTGTGTGAGTTTTCCTTAATTTATATAGCTGGAAAGCAAACCAGCTGATCGTTGCTGGTACGCCATTTAAAATATGAGTCAACGTTACTATACGTTTTATATGTCATATGACGGTATATGGAGGTTTTCAACTGAAATAGACATCCTCGTTTACCCTTTCCAGCTTCGGCTTTGATATGTTCGTCAGATAAGAAGGCCCCGTTGACGAGTTGACGAAAATATTGAAAAATTACACACGCAACAATATCGAAAAATATGTAGCTGAATTCTATATTACTAGTAAACGAGTGCGACGCATAAGTTGCTTTATTTATTTGGTAGCGAAAGACAATACGACGATTCGTTTTAACGTATAGCGTTCTCTCGCTACTATGTGTCAAAACAAGGAAACCGTGAGATGTTTCAGCCGCTACCATCTACAATACTGAGTAAAAATATCAAAGAAAAATTTACGCATGAACTCGTATCATGGTAAGACTTTTACAGTCTACAAGTTACATCTAGAATCACGATAGTGTTCTCCGTGGATGTGAGTAGTCGTCGCGTACAGTTTACCGGTCGGCGCGGAGCGGCGCGAGGGCGGCGAGCGAGGCGCGGCGGCGGCGCTGCGCGGCGGGCGAGGCCGGCGAGGCGGGGGAGGGGTGCAGCCCGCTCGCCGACCCGCGCGCCGCGCGCGGCTCCAGCTCCAGCGATAGCGTGTACTGCCGCTCCTCGGGGATGATCAGCGACCGGTCCAGCAGGAAGTCGCACACCTTTCATATCATAGCCGGGCTTACCACTGACAATTTCCATCTCGGCGTTCAGGAGAGGTAACAGATTGAATTGCAATTGCACATCCGAAGCTCAATAACTAAGATATTCACGCAAACTGACATACCTAGGCTTTCTCGCTAAGTGACACTAATGCATCCCCACATAGCGGACCTCCTTGACAACCATCAACGATCAAAACTATTTCATATCCACTGGAGCATCCTAAGCTACCACCTGTGTACGTACCGTTGCTATTCTTGTGCTGTGCGAAGCCCAACCATAGTAATTACTTGCCTACTCTATGTTCCCCGATACATTTGCGATATCATTTTTATTTAAATCAAAATATTAAGGCAGTTCGCATGAGTTTCAATTTTGTCTGGTTCGATCGTTCCCGTATGGACTATTTGAAGTCCGCATCGCAGGGCTACAATAATAAATCTATTTACAGCCCTTAAATATTCTACTGCTGAGACGGGGATTTCAATCGGAAGGAAAGCAGAAATCAGAACCAGATTTATTAAGAGTAATATCAAGTGACGAGTTTTACCTGACATAGCAAAACTGCTATAACAAATATACTGGTATAAATTAGGGTCACAAATCGCTAATTTCTCACCAAATTAAATGTAACTAAGTATCTCACCTTCGGTATGTGGTCAATTTTGTACGGTGTTTGCTGGAAATTTCTGATCTCTCGAATCACGTGAGCAATCTGAAAACACGTAAAAATAAATAGGGCACTCAACTGGATAACATTTTTGACATTAAATTATATTATATTTAGTATATAGTTAAATTGTATTCATTCTGTAATTATCTAATACATATCATATATGTACGAAGAGGAAGAAATTGAGTATGTGGAAAATAGGCTATTATAAAGCCAAGTGGTAAAAGAAAGAACCACAATTTATATTTACATATAATTTCCGGGAGAGGTTCGCCTCAAAATCAGATCACAAGACTCATTCATAAATCAATGGCTGGCTGACTACGACAACAGACGATCACCATCTACAAATCACGATCTACAAACCAGTCTTCACAACTGCAGAACAAACATTTATTTTTATTACCATTCTCATCTTGGAGAAGTTCAACAGCCCGTCTGGAGTGTAGTTAGGGGTGCCTTCCTCGATGAACGATAAGTCTGACAAGTACATGCCCAGATAGGGGATGCAGGGCGGGTCGCATCTGGAAATGATCCTCATCGTTATTTCCCACTTGGTCTTTAGCTTCTTCGCCAAAGACCATTAGTACATTTACAAATTGTGATATCGTGGTATATCTTCACTTGAAAGACCTGTGGATATAGATAACAGGACTTTTTGTGATAGAAAAATGGTTGTTCTCAAATTGTGGATATTTGTGTGTGTCCATACCAGCAGCGACACAGGGAGTCTTAGTGGGGGGTCATGAGTGTTTTTGAGAATGTTTTTATTATTTATTCGAGTTAGACTTTAAATTGTCTCCTTTTTAAAAAGTATTAGAAATATTTATCAAATAAGGTAACGATACACAGACTAAAGGTGCAAATGAAGTTCGCTGATCACATACCTATGCAGAGCGTCTCTCAGAATCCGAAATCTGCATTCCGATGATATTATTGTCTGCATCTTCTCTATTGTGGACTTGCTCTGCAGACAAATTTTCAAACAGACAATTTAAATATGGACAGGTGAACTCAATCCGTACAATAGTGTGCTCAAATTGAGTCCCAAGTTTAGATCAATTTTAATTTTTAACACCTCGTTTTTAAATTTATTGAACTTATTTATTTTCCAGCTCCTCAATTTTTTCCAAAAAAGGATTTATCTTTCGTTACTCGTATCTTCTTACTTTGCATACATTCTTTCTACAAAACTGTTGATGTTATTAGTCTCTTTCAGAAATTTACGAATACATACTCTATTAGGTAAATTAAAATTAAAATGACTAATTTGTAAAAACAAAATGTCGGATTTATATGTTCAACTCCAAGGATCAGAACGCAATAAGAGATCAAATCGTGAGGCAATTGTTGCTTGCATTTTCTAATTGCTATCTTAGACTATTCGTTGATAAAGGTTAACGAATATGTCAAAGATTAACAAGGAAGACAGTTACTCGCTTTGCTTTGCAGCTGAATATTAAACCTAAATGAATAAAAACTTTTAGTTTTTATGATTTCGCACTTGATTCAATCTTTATCTTGAATAATTTTATCATAATCATTCTGATCATCTCTATCATCCTTATTATCAGCTTCGCCATAAACATTCTATTCCTTTCTATAGATTTAAAATGTAACATAATTGTGTAACTCACAGTCTTGGAGACTTTTTCCCAGGTCTTCTTGAGACGGTATATGGATGTGTTAGAGAGCGCGGCGCACACTTGCAACACGCCGTTGAAGTTGTGCAAGCAACGAGCTATGTCAGCCACTGCTGCCCACTTCTCTATTGTGGCCACGCGACCTTCAATATATATTTTTTAAAGAAATCCCCAAGCAGAACCCTTCGCTAGTCAGGCGGGGTCACTAGCAACTATAACAAACAGGTTAGACCAGCGATTCCCAACTCGTGGTAAGCGTATCCCTGGGGTCACATGAAGATTGTATTGGTAATGGTGGAAATACTGAGACGTTCAAACAATTAACTTATATAATGTTTTATGTCTACAATATGTAGTTTAATAAAATGAACCTTATATATACGACGGCGCGTATTTAAACTAAGGATAGTTATTTCTAAAATTGTTTTTTCTATTTTTAAATAATTAGTCTGAATTATATTCGATTCGCTAACTTAATTTAAATGAATGTTGATTGCGTGACTTTAAATTAAGATCGTTGTTTGACTTGTGGTTGTCGGTTATTATAATATAAGAGCGGGTTACCCCTGTAATGTGTAATGGACATGCAATACAAAGGTGTACTCGAATATTAATAAACAGTATTTAATCAGCAGTCATGCCTTTTACTCGCCTCCTAAACACGCCTTATTAGACCCCCCATAGGGTAGTTGGTTGGTGCCTACGCTTTATCAATGGTGGTTGTTTTGACACGAGGCGCACACTCGCTAACCTATTGGCTCTTAATCGTGATTCATCTCGTGTAACGAGTTTTATTTAGTGCATAATTGCTGTGAACTAAAGCAAGTGACAACTATTTGTGATAAAAAGTTTATTATTCGAAGTTTCCACCGTCTTCACGCCAATCATGGACCATAATAGACGAGACTGCTCTGCGACACCATCTGATATTCCATTATATATATTATAAAACAAGACACATTTTCAAGAGTAGATATGGAGTTATCAGGGGAAGAGTACTCACAAATGAAAAGTTTTATTAAGGGGTACGGGAACGAAAAAACCTTGGGAAACTCTGAGATAGAAGATCATCTTTTCACCATTCTACAAGCAAAAGGATGCTTATAAGTGTACTGCTATCAAAACTCTAAAATGCGTGAGGTACCAGAAAACTTAATCTCAATAATTTTATTTGTAGCAACAGTAATTAATGTAATAAGAATACTTTGCTAAAATAAACTTTCTAATTCCATTTAATCCGTAATTGTCCTTTTATTGATTTTTTATTACAAAAAACATACCACAATCCTGTTTTCGACAAATTAGATTATGGATCGAAAGGTGGACACTACGTCCAGTGGATTAAGGAGTTGGTTCAGATGGACGACTTGCTGCACCACTTACCGGTGAGGGTACACTTCCTGAGGATCTCGGAGATGACGAGGTTGGAAATGTGGTTGAAGTGCGCCGTCATCATCAGGATGTGCGGCGCTCGCTCTGATTTGTCACTCTTGGTCCACGCTTGTCCCAGAAACTCTCTGAATAACACAAGTTGTCGTGATAGCCTAGTGGCTTTTGCCGCGGTAGTTGTCACCTCATGGTAAGTGATCACCGCCGTTCATTAATAATCGTAGCATCAGAGGTACCACCTACGCATCGAAGACCGACGCATGATGTTCGGTCAAAGTGCCAGTTTTCTGAAGGATCCATATGATAGCACCGTGGGAAAATCTACGAGGGAAGTTTATTCCACGCACTTTACATGCATGAAATAACCATCCAAGCCGAAGGCCAGGGACAAAGACGCAGTTGATGTATCGTGCTTTTAAGTTCTTAACCTTCTTCATTGGAGAGCTACCGAAACTCTAACAATATTCAAATTATTGCAAATGTAACTTTAACGGAATATCTCGTTCTACTTTCTTTGTATTACAATAGACAACCGAGCAGGCAGGCCACCTAACAGTATGTGCTCATTACCACTTATGGACATTCATCGCATCAAAAGTAGCATATCCGCATTGCCGGCCAAGAACAAAGTTACTAACTAAATATTTGAAACGTTTCGCAGTTCTTTCTATGGGGGAATTAATAGCTACCCAGGCAAGTAAGAAACCCCTTACCACGATGCTTGAGGTATAAGGTAATTACACGGGATGCTAATTCAAACCAACACAGCATAGCTAACTCCAACAAGATTAACAGTACACCACATGTACAATGAGGCTGGCTTAGACTCAATGATAGACAGAGCCCCTTTACACCCTAATTTAAATTCAAAAATGCATCTTGAACCCTAAACGTTTACTAAATAATACTGTAGAACCATTAACCACTCACTCGCTGTGGATGGCGCTGAATATTTGGTAATCCAGATACGTCATCTGCTCCGCTATTTCCAGAGCGGACAAAGTCTCCACGTTCTCCTTCGTAGGTATCTGAAAATATGTACGTGTACCACACATGTATGCAGCTTATGATAAAAAAAACGTTATTATTCATGTATTTTGTATAGTACAAATTATTTATGTTTCATTGATTAAAGGCCCTAAAACCCAGTTAGTAGTCAAATAGCACTTTAATAAGGATATTGAAGCAAAAATAAATTTAAATTGTTGTGGACCGCTTAGTCACTCAATTCCGCAATATCTCGAACCGTGGACACTGGTTTTCAGTGCAAGAACTTTGCGTATAAACGCCAAGGTCGTGTTTTTCCATCCTATTCCAATCACGTTTGTTCGTATCATTTAGTGCTGATTAAATTACCCTTAATTCTAGAAAGCGACAATTCAATTTTACTAGTAGAAGTGAGTATCGATGTTGATCTTTTGTTCAGCAGAAAGGGATCGATAGATTTCTAGGACCAGCCGTTAGTGTCTGGTTATGTAAACATACATGGGGGGGTGCGAACAGTGCTTTCAAATCCACAGTCCTGTCGGGCGCTCTCTCTAGCAGACGCAGCAGCTGAGCAGCGGCCTTGTGTTCGGCTGGTAGCAAACCTGGGCTACCCTCAATTTCTTTCAGGAAATCCATAGTGAGATCACGGAGGCAATCGTCGGACCAGAAGTCTGAAGAGTGTTTAGAGATCCAGTGCCTGATACAAAAGATAAGTTTCCTTGTGAATTTTTGTTCCCTGTTTTTGAGAAAATAACATTTAAGTTTGCAAAATGGAGGGGTTGTTATATGGTTTTTAACCGAAAAGGAAGGAATAAATCCTCTCATTACTGATTATCTAAAACTGAACATGAAACACATTGTAATGAAGACTGAGTTTAGAAGGAGGATGGTAACTAACCAAGTATGTAAAGAACCCTAGTACCATGTTCCAGTGCGATCGCGATTAAATTTAATAAACTTAAATAATGGAAAATATTGCTTACGGAAATTATGGAAGAATATATTTTAAAAGAAGAAAATAGACAGCCCAATTCAATATTAAAAACTTCTTGGACATGTTTAACCGTTTTCTTATCCACCAATCTGACGCTGTCAGAGGGTGAAACGGTCGTATGGGTCCTGTTGCCTCTTCAAATTGACAAATCTTATAAACCTGACCTTTTTTATAAATTATTCAATTCTTACTTAAATCTTAAAATGCTTTCACATAACACTTATCAAAAAACTCGATTTATATTCATAATAATATAGATTAATTAAACTAATAATATCTTCCCGTCAAAGTTTTTGGCTTCCACCGGTCCTGCCATAGCTCGGTACCAAAATAGCATGGAAGTATTCCAGATCCTAAAATAATGGAAGCCAGCGTACCCTACTCTGCGTACCTCAAGACGTTGAGCACTCTCATTGTAGCAGCCGTAGATATAACGGAGTCGCGTCGAGCGTGCGGCGACGATGTCGGCGGGGGCGACCTCGGGTTGGACGACGCCGACGTCGCGACGGCAAATGCCACCGCCGCAGTCGACGTACTGCTCCTACGGCACAACACGTCCAGCTATCAATCGGAATTGGTTCTATGTGTATTTTTAAACATTTGCATGATGATTCTGAAATCTTGTGATGAAGATTTTTGTGTTTAAAAATATAATCTCGAAGGTATAGTATAAAGACGCCTTTGAAATTGAGGTTAAGTATTAATCTCAATATTATTTCAATAGCTATATTATATTACTTCACTTTCATTTAATAATGTGAATGAATGAAAGATATTTAGCGCATGAATGACGTTAAAAGTTTATAGTGAAGAAAAGAGAAAAAGCATCCGAAGAGACATATGCAAGAAAGAAAAAAGAGTGTGACACAGAGGAGAATTAAATGTAACTCATCAACTATTAAGGATAATATGAAAAGTGAACACATGCAAATTAAAACATAATTTAATTTATTGGTTTATAAAGACCTAAATTATTAAATACATTCAATTTTTGTACTTAAAGCTATAAAAATAATTTTGATAGTAATTATATATCTAAACTATAATAAAAATTACAGATAACAAAATTCGCTTGTGTTTACCCTAATTTATCTACTGAAGGGCAAGCAGGACACGCAGATCTGAACCATAATATAATTACTACTTTCTATGCCTAAAACAATGCTATTGACTCGTGTCGTTTATTGTCAGTAATAAAAGATTAGAAAACTAATCCATATTTTAATATTCTTGACTCGAAGGACCATTGCTCAATAATTGCTAAACAATTGCTGGAATACTTCTAGTTCGAGTTAACTTTAGTGACTTTGTAAGTGTTTTAATCTTTCAGTAATTTGTTTGGTAGTAGGTACGTATTCAGTCACATTATAGCTAAAAAGCTTTAAAATATGGATATTATTCAACTCCAAATAAACAACAGTCATATCAAATCGAACCACAGGATAGAACAGGTATATTCACTAATATTGTTGAGTCATTTTAAGTTTACATAAATACATTGGGTATATTGATAGAAAAAATGGTTCAATTGGAATATAACTCACATTGCAGGATTCGGAACTACGAATTTAAGGTTCTGCACTATGAATTATGCCCAAAATATCAATGAAAACGTTTGGTATCCCGTGACAATGAAAAGACTTAGAATTTATTCACAGTAAATTTGTGTTACAAAATCGGTTCCGTGGATTTTTTAAATTATAAGCTCAGTATTTTCTTACCGTGATTTTAAATTTATTTTTTATCTTTTCCGTCCAGTAAATTCGAATTAAATTGGCTGTGACTGTATAATAAACCCTCACGACTGATATAATATGTTCAGTATATTTATCGAATGTACAGAATCAAAAAATGTATGAGGACTAATGTGACAAAGGAAGAATATAAATAGCATTTAACAAATGTATGAGGACTAATGTGACAAAGGGTGAATTTAAAGAGCATTTAACAAATGTATGAGG